>JALPCE010000059.1:0-96794 GCA_026538705.1 Aureobasidium sp. GC_Fusr_1 | reverse complement strand
CTGCTGACGAATGGATGCGGCAAAGGAATAACGCGGAACATCGAAGCTGCTCGAATAAGAGAAGGCAAATGGCCGCCCAGCAGAGAGCAATTGGTCAACGAATAAGCGGCCGCGCTAGTTTGCGAGTGCGATGCACCGGATCAACCACCACCCACCTGGCGGACGACGGTCATGTTGCTCCTCTGGCAGTCCGGTCCGTTGCTACTTTTTGCGGCGCAAAGCGTTGATTGTGTTGTCGTGATTCCAAGTTTGAGTCATCCTCTTGGGTTTCGGCTCGACTCCGCCGCGGACCCTGCACCAAGCCTTTTCCGTCTGCGGCTCTGCGAATCTCGTTCACCGACGATGATGCTGCGATTGCTGTCGAACTCTGTCTCCCTATCGCTGCGCTGGCCCAACACGAAACCCCCTCTCTTGCCGCTTGTTTTTGATCCCCAATTGACGGCCTGGCCATTACGCTGTCTGAAACCATTCGAGGTATGACAATCGCAAGGAATGGCGTCAATTGTATCAGCCCATTGATCCCGCCCATTGGGCAACAATCCGCTTAGAAAAGCATGGGGCTACCTACAGCGCTCGGTCAGAGACGAACTACACGCGATTGAGCGCACCGCCTCGACGCCTCCTCCTCCTTTGCTCAATCGAGATTGGCCGAGAGGGGCAGATGTAGGCAAGCGCCTAGGTAGTATTTGTCCGCTTATCAGGCGGAGAGGACATCAGGTCAATCATCAATCACGCATTCGCCCGAGCGGAATTCCACCTACATTGGGCGAGACCAACATCTCCCCCCCCCTCCTTGAAGACCCCACCAATGTAAGTGACTTCAATGCCTGAATCCGGATTGTACTCCTACTCCAGCTAGGGCCGTCAGCAGTTCAATGCCCCGTTCGAGGCTTTCAAGCGTGGGTGCGCATAAAACGAATGATGCCTTCATCGTCAATTGACCCTCCATTATCAAGCATTGGGTGGCCGACTGATCCATGAGCTCATGCATCATGGAGTCATTCTCGCGAGCAACTCTGACATGTGAAAGTCAAAGCCTTCTGGAATTGACTTTGGTATCTTTAGGTATCTTGATGCATCAACGGCGCGATTGTGGCGCACCCCACGCCTGAGAGAAAGGTACCCCTCATCTTACGGCCACCCGCTTCCGCCTCTTCTCCTATCAACTACGGTCACACGGCAGTCTACAGGCTACTATTCTGTCAGTTGGTGACCTTTTCGTTGATACGCACGTATGCAAAGGGATTCCTGTCTTGACTAGAGCACCAAATCGAGTTGTGACCACCGAGACGAATAGTAGCAAGGTATAACATGCGGCCTACATCCACGGCCTGTGTTTGAGGACTCTAGCCAGGCCGATTGACAATAGGCTAGGCCCCTCAACCGATGAACACATCTTCTGAAACAATCTCGTGCCGGTGGGTGCTCTCGTTCACGAGATCCTAAAGGAGGATAATCAACCGATGTGTGACTTGCTATATATTACACTGCTTCGAGAGCAATCACGGTCCAGTCGTGATCATCTGCACGGTTCTTTGCAGCAGACAGCAGGGCCCATGCAGATCTTCGGCTCATGACTGCAGCGGATGCGAGTAATCATCGGATAGCCGTATTTTTGGTCGTGTTGAGTATGGGCAGCGACAGCGAACGCCGCCAGGGTTGAGAAGAAGCAAAACGCGACTTGCTGTCCAGCAATTGGCCTTGTCAACCCCCATGTTTTGCTGAGGAAGAAGGAAGATGTTGTTACGGTCCCTCAATTGACATGTCGTTGCTGCAGATCATGCAGATCCGTGCCCTGCGCCGGCGGCGGGCCGTCCATACTTTTATCGTGGACCTCGTGTGCATGTACAGCGAGCGAACCACTGTAGCATGTGGTTGCTCGCCTGTCATCTGGACAACTCGGCTACGTGCTAACCTTGTACCGCCTACCCAGCCCAAAGCGATGTATACGGCCGGTGTAGTTTGGCCGAGCTATACAGAGTGTCTAGGTGACCGGTTGCTAACCTGCTTTTTGCCAGATGATCCGGTCACAATCGCATATTATCGCAGAAGCAATTTACGATGGACGGAAATATCGCGAGTGAGGTGTGTCACGGCGTGTGTGCTTCGCATGACGAACATGGATAAGCAACCGTCCTGTAGAACCCATCTCTGCTTTTGTCTTCGAGATTGACCAAGTCAATATGCTGAGGGAACAACCCTGCTCGCAGGACTCATCCTCCAACTATATGCCTCCTTACCTCTATAGACTAGTCATAAACGTGTATTTCGAATGTTACTATACTCTTCCACACCCTGTAGCGTGTACCTATACGTGAGTGTTGCACCGAGCTCGATTGAGCGGTTCAAATTAATTCCACTTCATTGAGCACGACTTTATCGATTTCCAACCACCATCCATGCTCAGAACACCCAGCCATAAGCATCAAACAACATACTCGATCAAGGAAGAACCCATCAAAACTTATTTCGGTGCCTTCGAGAAAGCATGACTTTACCACAGTCGCGCGCCTTCATAACATCACTCATCAACTCTCTCAACACATCATCAACCACAACTACACCAACATCCAACCCTCTCAAACAAGCAACCGCAGCAGATCGATCGGTCCTCCTAACCCTCCATGTACTATTTCCAAACGAACTGCTATCAGCTCTGGACCTCCTGGACCGTGAACTAGTCGTCCGATTACTTCCACTCTTAAAGTCCAATATCCCGCCACCGATATCAGAACACTCTCGAGAGCCAAACCAGGACACGAATATAGAACAAGTACCGGACACGATCATGGAACAAAGCAACTCTACTACTCTAGACGATGAAAAAGATAGTGGCAAGACGAATGAAGATCATAAAAATGCAGTCTACTACGTCCGCTCAGCACAACAGACATCATCGAATTCACGCTTCAGGGATCCGGTGGCATCGACTATGCATTACGAGGTCAGGACGTCGAGTTGGAGTTGCTCATGTCCTGCCTTTGTATTCTCTGCTTTCCCAGCTGCTCCGTCTACTGATGATGAAGAGCAAGAGGTTGATGAAGGTGCAACTGTGGAAGCAGACGATCAAGAGTGGATGGTTGGTGGCTTGTCTTTGGGCAAGGACGTGCCGATGTGTAAGCATCTACTAGCTTGCGTGTTGGCAGAGAGGGTAGGGCAGTTTGGGGGTTATGTCAAGACGAAGGAGGTCAGTGTGGAAGAGCTTGCAGGGTGGGCTGCAGGGTGGGGTGGCTAGATGCCCGAGAGTTGAGCAGAGAGATATGTGCACAAGCTCTCTACCAGATGGTCAGTCATTGGCGTATTTGCTTTTCATATCATGTTATCTGGAAGCCTTGCGACAAGAAGACGCTCGAGGTTGTTTTGCTCGACCGGCGTCAGATGCGTCCTCTGATAGTATCCCTCCCTCCTCCCGTATATTACAAACGCCCAATGCATGCAAGATGTCGCCGCTGGCTCTCTCGTGTCAACGAAGCCGCAACGACACCAAGTAAAACACGTCATGTTTTCATAACCTGTATGCGTTCTCATGTCCTTCATCCCGTCTTCTTGTCGTCCTTGGGGCTCTTAGACTTGTCGTCCTTTCCTTGCTGCTCGGCAGGAGCATCGCCGTTCAACATGAGATTCTCGGTCTTCTTGATGGTCTCTTTTGTCTTGTCCTCCTCCTTCTTTTGCTCCTTGTCATCAGCTTGCTGCTTGTTCTGGACCTTGTTCTCGATGAGATCGTGGAAGGCGGTGATGGCGCGGATCAAACTGCCGAGGTAGATGGACATAAGCTGGTCGTTGGTCTTGATGCTCATGGCACGGGCAAGCTCGGAGTCGCCGGCTGCTTGGGGGCCAGCAAGACCGATGGCGCCTGCGGTCTTGGGTGTGGAGAGATTGGGAAGAAGGTTGAAGACGTCTTGGAGGTTGCCGAGGATTGCGTGGTTGACGGGGAGTTCTTCGTCAACGACTTTGTCGAGGTATCTGCCAATGTCTTGCAGACGGTGATGCAGGCCTTGCAGCGACTGCAACTGCGATGTCACGCGAGTCGAGAGAGTGCCGACGGCAACATCACGGATATCACGGAGCAGGTGCTCAACTCCAATCTCTTCTGCTTCTTCTGCTTCGATGGTCGAGGGTGTGTGAACGAACGTCTTCGCGGTGGTGGTTCCGTCCTGCGATCTGTGTAAGTCTTGGAGGAAAGAATGGGTGACGCTCGGCGCAAACGTACATCCTTGATCTCATCAACGGCAAAGTATGCATCAGTTGGTACGCCGACATCCTTGGGCTGAACGTCGATGATGACGAGAAGAGGGTTGGGTGTATAGCGCTTGAACAGCTCGTTGATCTCCAAGTCCGAGGCGCGCAACTTGGGGCCAGTGTGATACCATCCGATCAGCTTCTCGCGAGCGTTGACCTTCTTGAACATGTCGTTCATGGATTCAATGTAGTTGTGGTCAAGGAACCACACGGATGGGTCCTTTTCATCCTCCTCGAACGGTACTGTGAGGCGACTGTCAGTAAGTCGTGCGCATAGCAGAGCAGTGGCAACGTACCAGCGAAACTGTTTGACACCCTCACGTTCTTTCCATCATTCTGCCCCAGCAGCACACCGACGACTCGCTTGCGTGTGCCCTTTGCTGAACGAGCATAGTGATCTGTCGCCGAGAGCAACACTAACGGCGCTACTGACACGTTCCTGTTGACGAGCGAGAGTGTTTCTGCGGTGGTTGACGGCATGACGAGGTGTATGTGCAATGTCGTCGGAGAGATGTACGAGATGGATTACAGGCAGGCGAGGGAGTTGAAATGTGTGTATGCGATCAAGAGCGATGACGACTGACGATGGCAACGCAACGAAGCTCCCATCTGGACCATCTCCGAACTCTTGGCGTTTGTTTGGGAGCTTGCCATCCTCTTCACTTTGTACTCGTTGGGCGACTCTGTGGCTTTGTACATAGAATCATTCATTCTTTCATACGAGAGAAGCCATAAAAAATGCTTCTGTCGGTGTAACTGCATACCAATGCTAACGGGTATCTGATGTAAACCACAGCCTCAAAGACGCCTCCTTCCCTCTGACCGTACCCTTTTGAGCGTCTCAAATCTGCATCGACGTCTCCTCATCCCACCATTGTCTGAAGATCTGTAGTCGCTGTGTTCTCTCTCTGGCCAGCTCGCGTCCGGAATGTGTCTGTGTCTTGTCAGTCGTGTAACACAATATCTCTAGGCAAAGCACCAACCTTCATCATATTCTCAAGCCTCTCGAGCTTCTCGACGAAATGCTCTATGCTTCCATCCAATCCCCTGTCTGACTGCTTGACTGCACCGAAAGCAAAGCACCTTCCAATACCCACCGCACCAATCGCATCCAGCCTGTCAGCATCTTGTACAATGGCCAGCTCCGGATGCTGGTCTAGCACCGCTTTCATCATACGCGGGTTCTTGACCTCATTGGAGAATGATACATTCTTAGCGATAAGTTGAACCTTCATAGCAAGCTCGGGATTTGCTCCATGCTCCAGAAGGTGTTCCGCAATCTGATTCTCTGGATTCTCACCAGGTTTGTGATATTTGTGATCACCGACATCATGCAGCATGGCGGCAAGGAGAACGGCTTGTGGATCGTACGAAACTCCTTGGAACGACTGTATCTCCTGTTCCAGAATGCGTCTTGATAGGGCAAAGACTCGTGTGACGTGCTTGAAGTCGTGCGAGGCGTCGTAGCGGGACATGTACTCCTGGACAAACTGCTTGGTAGGCCAGAAGAGGTTCTGCTCCAATGGAAAGATCCCTTCCAAGTCGGCAAAAGCTGGAGGCTCCAGAGGAATCTGATCTTCGACATTGATTGGTGTAGGCTCTGGGTTGTTGGGACCTCTAACAATGCCTGGTATCGGTGGCCTTGTTACCTTGCCGGGAAGATTGTAGCGCATACGGTATTGATCGAGCCAGTCTCTGTCGAGGTTTGGCGGAGACTTGCCGCGATATTGTGGCATCTCGGCATACATTGCCAGTGCCCTGGCTTTGAGTGTGTTTCCGTGCACTGCCTCGCCCCTTGCAATCTCGGCCATGTGCCATTCATGCAGAGCATCCTCTAGTTCGGGCATTTTCGAAGCAGTAAGTGTCACCTTGGCCCTGTAGGCACCGTGGTTGTGCTTGTGATCCTTGATGACCGTTACCCATTCGTCAGAGAAACGTCTCTTGGAGATGAGAATCTTCATTGGACACCCAGTTTTTCGGCTCATGCGGTTACGCACTCTGGTTCCTGGATTCTTTTTGAAATGGTCGCGAAAGTAACCACCCATTTCACAGGTCAACAAGACTTTGTTTGTTTCGCCATTCTGGGAGCTCAAGTTAGTCAACGGTGAGAGCATACTTGGGATACTTTTAAAATAGTACCGCAGCAAACTAAAGCAGGGCAGGTGGTGTCAGAACACATCAGGCCGAGGATGGAGAAGATGAGTTGTAACAGAACAAAACAAAAATGCTCACCTTGTCCTTGTATGAATGACCAATGACCAGAACATAACCATGATCCTTTGCAAAGTTCTTTACAGCCTGGTTGATCGTTAGCCTCGTCAACTATGACTTGGGGCGAGATGAAATCTGACATCAATGCCTTCTTGTTTGGTAGCATGCACTTCAGGTGGCGGAGGAGGCAGTTCGGTACGGCTCAAGTCGGCCTCCCATCGTGCACGTAGTTCGGCAACGCCATCGGGTGTGTTGCTGTAGTAATGAATGAATATGGTAGTCTCGGGATTGTTGTCAGATTTGATTTACCTGTAGACTTTCTGCCATTCTGCTTCGGTCCAAGTGGTAGTGGAACGTTCATTGGACGCGGTCGGGGAAGGTTGGTGCACAGGACTTTGTGTGATCTGGTTGTTGGAGTTGGCAGGCCTTGTCACAAATCACCATGGCTGGACTCCAGAAACGCGTGGACTGTATAGACTTACGTTAGGAACGGTCTCTGAGCAGTCGCCGCGGAAGAGGTTGGTCGGTGAGCGGGACCAGGATGGGCGAGATTGGGAAAAGACGACAGCACAAATTGCATGAAATTGGGGGTTGAGCTGGCAGGATTGTCCGAGGGATTCTGAGCAGCAGACTCGTCCCCGAAAGACGAGTACATGTTTTGATAGTCCATGAACGACAGTACCTCGAGCAGCTAACGCGTCGGTGTGGGAGTGTGAAAAGGCAGGATGAGTTTGCTTGTAGAACAGCTTGAGGGTTCGATGATCCAAGGTCAAGGCTGGGGTATGCCGAGGCTTCTCCACAGAGCGCATCACCGAGTCGGCCGTCGCATACCTACTCCCTGTTTTTCTCCTGATACAGATCGCAGGGCGTGAGATCTGCTTCGAGCCCATGGATTTGTATAGGCAAGTGTCGCATACGACACAGGAAGCGCTTGCTATTCCTCCCAAGTATCTGCGCATGTATGGTGACTTTGTAACCAAGAATGCCAGTGCCGTTGGCCAGATCGAGGGTGCTTTGCGCTCTCTGACCTATATTCTACCAGGTACTGATGCTCGCTGATCCATGAAACCAAAGGCTGACATGTGTCAGGTCGTTTCCGCGACACCGAGATTGCATCCGAATCCTGTATGAAGAACCAGCTGTTCCTCTGATATTCTTACAAGAACTGAACCAGGCGCATAGTGCATTCGAGCGTACAACTACTTTCCATATACCATGACTCCCTCCTCGCACGCGCGGTGCAGCGTTTACCGGCACTTCAACGACCTCATCCATCACCACATACTCGCTATACTCGGTTCTGGGCACAGAAATCACCGGCATATAAGCGATTAGCCGTGCTCCTACAGGTGGTGCAATACACCGAGCTACTGTGCGAGATGGCTGCAAAGAGAAGGGGCGAAAAGGCGAGATGGAAAGTAGTAGTTCTTCTCGAGAGCGTCAAGGCGCTGTGCAGACTACTTCTCATGCGCCTGACCAACTCCCGGCCCTTGTTGAATCCAGCCTTGCCTGAGCGCGAGGCAGATCCAAGCACCTTGGAAGAAAAAGACGGAAGCGGACTAGAGTCACCACCATCTGAAAAGTCTGAAGAGACACAATGGACAATGCCCAGGACTGGACTTTCGCTACCAACACTGCCATCCTCGTCCGACATATCAGGTTATCTATTGTCCAAAGCTCTGACAGCGGACGACATCAAGCCACCAAAGGCCTTGTTACATCGGGTCAACGGCATGGGTGAATTGGCAGAGGTTCTCTACATTCTCCGACCAGTCATATATGCAGCAGCAATGCATTACTGGGCAACGAAGAACAAGAAGAGCTGGCAACCTTGGGTCTTGGGTGTCACGATAGAGTATGGCGCGCGCCAACTAGCCAAAAAGGACCTCCAAGAACGAAGAGCCGGTGGCCTCCGAGCATTGACCGCATTGGAGAAAGAAGAACTGAAGAGAAGGGGCTGGAGCCTTGGATGGTGGATCATGAGAGGTGCATTTTACGAGACCTTCACCAAGTATGTTCACACCGCCTTGCCATATGAGACTCTGACTCTACTGACACGAACGAAACAGAGCGTGGATTCACTCAGTGACCAACAAGCTGCGAAACAAACCACTGCTTGACATGGCTGGTGGTATCATTGAAGATTATGAGTTCCTCTGGGATCAGTACTATTTCCCTACCGCAACATTGTAGCTGAGGAGTGAACAATGGAGTGATGCGAATCAGGAGGTATTATGAGGAGTTTGTTTGGATGCTATCTTGAGGCTATTTGGGGTTATCATGGCGTTGCGGTGCATGATGAAGTTCAACAGATGATACCTATACCGATTAGGTCGTGTGGTTTTCTCCTTCTTGCATCATCCCACACAACCCATGTTCACACGTGCCTTTGTCCTCACTGATGCGTTCGTTGAGTCATTCTTTCACTTGCGGCTGGTGTCTTTGTGTTGGAGATAAGACACGGAGCTTGACGCTTGTGACCGACCGTTCGCTCCGTCTGTGCTCCACCCCGCATCCGACTCATTGGTCCTCGCAGCCTGCGCCTGACTATCCCTCCTCCTTCCCTTCTCCACCAACACCTTCACAAACCTAGCGACTCTACATCCCTTCGACTTCAGCCAGCTCCATCCTCACCACAAACACTTCACCACAAACCGCCAAAATGAGATCCAAGTTCAAGGACGAGCACCCGTAAGTCGTTGCCTAGCATCAAGGCGGTCAAGGAACGTCACGACTAACACGCCATCACAGCTTCGAGAAGCGCAAGGTGCGTTGCTCCGCCATCACCACGATCTTCAAAACTATCGCGATACTGACCATCCTCAGGCCGAAGCCGAGCGCATCCGTCAGAAGTACACAGACCGTATTCCTGTAAGCCTTTGTCCCTCATCCGTCGCGACGCTGGAGTCAACACTGACGTCGTGGCAACACAGGTCATCTGCGAGAAGGTCGAGAAGTCGGACATCGCCACCATCGACAAGAAGAAGTACCTGGTCCCCAGCGATCTCACCGTCGGACAGTTCGTCTACGTGATCCGTAAGCGCATCAAGCTTTCGCCTGAGAAGGCCATCTTCATCTTCGTCGACGAGGTTCTGCCCCCAACCGCCGCCCTCATGAGCAGCATCTACGAAGAGCACAAGGACGAGGACGGTTTCCTCTACATCACGTATGTGACTCGATTCTCATCATTACAAGACAAGGGCTTACACAGCATGCAGCTACTCGGGCGAAAACACCTTCGGCGAAGCCGCCTGAAGCACCCTCGACTCTCTTTTCTTACCATAATGCCACGACGATATCCTTACACGGATCACCAGGAGTTTCGGAGTCTTTGGGAACCACGATGGAGAAGGATGATTTGAGGGAGGTTTGCAACCGCAGCGACGGAACAAGCAGGACAACGCAGTAGCTCGTCATCTTGACAGAGCTCATCAAGAACTACGACCGCTCAAACAACCCCGTCATCCGTTTAGCTGCTTATACGCACATGCTTTGAATGAAACCCCTTATAACACACCATGAACCTGCTTACCTCGCCGTGATATATCATTACTTGTGATTGTGATAGTAGACATGAGACTTGCTCTGCGGCAACAGTGGACTCTATTTTGTTGTTACTCAACCAAAACGCGTCCGAGATAGGCAGATCATCAACACATGGAGGTGACGATGTCCATCAGGGTGATGAAGGTACCTGCCTTATCTGGGCGATATGGACCTTATCTCCGGTTTCGTGACTTAGCGCGTCATGCGACAGTTGAACGGGCCGGTCCCGAAGCCAAACTGACCGTCTGCAGAACTCCGTCAAGTCCACCTGAGGAGTACGTCCAAGAACATTGCAAGCACCACACTTTCTGCTCAGGTTTCGAGCATCAAGAACCTCTCCTGACCACTAAAAGTCGAAATCCGGTCACAATCAGGCGATTCACCATGTCTGCCCCACGCTACGCCTACATCATCTCCAAGTTAGTAGTGTCCCGCCATGGCTGCACGAAGAACATTGGTGACTGATGGGATCCGACAGGAACCTCGACCCAGTCTTTGCTTTGTTCATTGGAGGCTCTGCAGCAGTTGTTCGCATCAATCGCGACGAGAAAGAGAAGGGCAAGACGACACAAGACACGATCGAGTCGCTCAAGAGAAGAATTGGCAAAGCTACTGGCCTAAGTTCGTGAGGATGCGGCTTGTTGACAAGATGACAAGACGCAATGTCAAAACTGTACGATACGCTACACGATCTTCCTCGCTATACAGCGATCAGAGAGGTGGAAGCAGGTGGAATGGACGACGATGCCTCGAATGTGCAAGGCCTGAACGGCGAAGAAGTGCTAGCAGCCACCGCATCATCTACCAGACTCTGAAGCAGAGAGGGGAAGACAAGGTCACAGCGATACTAGTGACCCGCTATCAATGATAGCGAGAGTCAGTGAAGGGCATGGGCATCTAAGAAGACTGTGTGAAAGCAGAAGACAATTGATGGAGGGATGCAGCTTGAATGATGTGAGCCCACGGGAGGAAATAGGACTTTGAACTGCAATACAAGAAGTACATAACTGCCTGCCTCTTCGACTATTCCCTCAAGCAAATCCACTACACCAACGTGCGATATTGAAAATAATTGAAAGTGATCTGTCGCGTGCGCGTCATCTCTCCACAACGCGTCTTCTCGCAATTCACGACCAACACCTTCACTCAGTTTGACTCGACGAAGCGAGCTGATAGATGGCTTTTCCTCTACGGCAATGAGGAGCACATCTAGCAAATTCAGCTATTGTTACGATGCCGCAACGAGGCCGTGTGGTCATCGACTTCAGCAACGACGACAGCCCGTCACCGCCGCCCATGTCGCAGAGCATGCGACACATACAGCAGCCCGTCCCAGACTCGCGATTCATAACGCCTTCCGACGACAGCGACGACGAGATCCAGATTCTTGATTGGGGTTTCCGCAAACAACCCAATGACAAAGCCTCGTCCGACACTCAGAAGCCCAATGTCGGTCACTCTTCAATTACCAGACCTAGCGTTCAAGAGTCGAGGAACAATGATGCTAAGAAGACTGCTTCACAACCGCCTTCTGGCAACCGACCGCCTCAACAACCCCCTGCACGGGTTGGAAGTACTCGTCCACCCCAGCAACCCTTCGCACGAGCTGGAACTGCTCGTCCACCCAAGCAACCTTTCGTACAAGCTGGAACTGCTCGTCCACCCCAGCAACCCTTCGCACGAGCTGGAACTGCTCGTCCATCCCAACCACCCCCAGTAGAACAACCTCTGGCACAACTAAGAAGGACTCATCCGCCTGCACCTAGTTCTCCTGCGCAACACCCTGCATCTCTCATGCCCACGCAAGCTAGCAACAACAATCCTGTGTCGATAACAAACCCCTCGACAAGAGAGTTTCTTGCTGCTCTCTCAAAGTCTCGTACTTCTGCACCATCGACGAACTTGACACCAACCCTCCCACCTGGCGCAAGACCACTAGTCTCTAGTAGACCGGTACCATCATCGCAACCGCAATCCTCGAGACCTTCGCCAGCGCGACATAGTCAGGGTTCCCTGCCGCACACCTCCCGACCACACGCTCCTCGACCACATGGTTTTCAACCCAACGTTCCGGTTCCAGTCAATGCAAGAGATTCGATGGGTTCCGCAACCTCGCAGTCGCAGTCTACACAGCCTACAAGGCAATCGCAAACATCTGCTTCAGCGCCGAGTCCACTCGTACCGTCCATGAATGCGCCGAGTCTTGCATCGTCCGTGAACGCACCTTCCAGAGCTTTGTTGAGAGATGCCATAAAGGAAAGTGGTAAAGTGAATGGTACCGATCATGGCCGCGCTAGCGACAGCATACCGCCATTATCGAGGGAAGATTCGTCGTTACTTAACGTACCTTCCTCCAGAAATCCTGCCATGCTATCAAAACCATCGTCGTCTCTAACAGCAGATTCGTCCTCGCATACACTTCCACAACCACGCAAAGAGCCAGTAGCATTGCGTGCGAGTCCAAAAATGCCACCGTCTTCAATCAACCCAGTGCCATCACCGTCGCATCAACAAGCGCTTTCCGGACAGAAGCCTGTTCTGCACACCACCATTATTGAAATCGAATCCTCAAGTGAAGATGACTTCGTGACTGCTGCTGCCGCCAGTCCAAGATCACTAGGTCATGACTCTTCTGCCAACTCACCACGCGCAGGCAAGAGGAAGCTTGTGGAGCTTGACGATGAAGAACCAGTAAAGCGCGTTCGAAGCACCCGCCTCTCTGCAGCCACAAAGCAGCCAATTGGAATACCGTTTCAAGACCACGCTGTCGGACCCCTCGAAGACGGCGTTGTCGGGTCCGTCGAAGACGGCCAACAACCGTATACCTTCCCGGCAGACATATCCAAGATCCCGCCATTCAGCAACAGATACGGACAGCCATTCACCATGGAGGAAGATGCCTTGGTCGTACATTTGAAAGAGACCGTTGGTATTCCGTGGAAAGAATTTGAACACTTTTTTCCTGGAAGGAAGTGGCCTTCTATGCAATCAAGGTACTCCAAAGTTCTGTCTAAACGCACCGCAAAGCCAATTGCCACGATTTCTTCTACTCAACCATCCCTCACTCAATCATTGCCTCGTCTCACTCGAGGACTCAGGCACAGAGCACAGGCTCAAGCAGACTCCGTGGATCCTTCTGTAGCGTCTCAAGAAGAAAAAGAAGAAGTCGAGGCTGTGGAAGACGACTCGAATCGCTGCAGGCGAAGCGTGAAGCCCCTGAACTATCTCGTTCGACATCGAGAACTCGGTTCCAGAAACGGTCGAGAGTGGCCAAGGAAATTTCAAGCGGGAGTCAGGGATCTTGTCTACAGCAGTATGGGTGCCCAAGCCTATATGGACAACGCCTCTGGTGATGTTTCGACAATTGCATGGTCGCCAGATGGCAATTTCTTTGCTGCTGGCGCCGTCGCTGTTACGGACGTACATTCTGTTGACTACAACAAGCCTCGAAACCTCATTGTGGGAGACGTCGCAACACAAAACATCAAGGAGCTGCCACACCATACCATAAATCACTTGCTGCCCAATGGACAACGAAAGGAGCTATTTTCTACTGTGCAGGTGGTAGGGTTCAGTCCTGACAGTCAATACATGTACTCTGCAGGCATCGACCGGCACCTACACAGGTACAAGATTGATGGATCTCCGCACGAAACGTTTCTTGTACATCGAGCAGAACATCTGGCATCCGTGGACTTTCTTTCCATTAGCAATAGTGGATTGGTTGCTACTGGTTGTGCTACATCAGGCCCTAACTCAATCAAGGTCTTCTCATATGAAGATGACACCTTAACAGAATCTATTGGCCTCTCTAGCACAGTTCAGAGCAACAAAACTCCGTCAGCACTAAGATGGGGCGCAGCACACCAGCATCAGAACTACCTGTTAGCAGGCTCCTCGCGCGAGGCCGAAGTATTCTATGCAGAAGATGACAGAAGAGACAAAGAAGGAGAGATTGCATTATGGGATATAAACACCCAGCAGAGAATCGAGACTGACGCTCCAAACCGAAACGTCTTTGATCTTGCATGGAACCCAAATCCTAGCAGCAGCTCATCTATCTTTGCTGTGGCTAGCAGGCCCATTAGCCATGTCGCCCATGGTATACACTCGGTTGTGCGATTGTACTCGCCTCAACAGACTCGTGCGCAGCACACGATGGAACTCGATTGTCCAGCGTGGGACATCAATGACGTCGTGTATTCTCCTCACGACAACAATCTGATTGCAGTGGGCAGTACCGAAGGCCGAGTCTACATATGGGATGTCCGATATGCCAAACGCGGTCAGTTGCCTCTAAATACTCTCAGACATGGAGAATCTTTGGCGATTATGCCCCATGAAAGAAGGAGATGGGAAGTCGACACTGGCATCCGGTTCTTATCGTGGGGCGCTGAACGTGATCGGTTGTACACCGGATCGTCTGACGGAGTGGTGGCTTGCTGGGACCCCTACCGGGGTGATTCTGACAAACATGTTCGCGACGTGGTTCACCTCAATTCAGCCGTCATGTCCGGCGCATTTAGTCCGGACTTCTCTCACCTGTTGATCGGAGAGGACGCGACTCGGTTGAACCTGCTCTCTGTTGGCAACGACGGAGCCAAATTCGACAGAAAGACCACGAAGTTCAGCGTGGAGGAGGCACCTCTCCAAGACGAACCTGGTCCAGTACTCTTGGACTGTCAAAAGATGCTGGACGGTCTAGCACTCGAGATCAAGCCAGCAGGAACCATGCCTCTCCGACAAGTAGTTCAAGGACCGAACTATGAAGGTCCATACCGCCCTGATGCTGAAGCAGACAGGGAGAAGGCTCAGAGATTCCAAGACAAAGCGCTGAGATCTTTCAGGCGGCGTAAGAAGCAAAATCGCAAATCCGGTCTCCAGACAGCAGAGCCTTGTGGCCTCGACTGTGGGTTCATTCCTCTGCCAGACGACTATGAAGCTCCAGAAACATGGTTATCGAAGCGCATTCCAGATCGCATCAGGGATTGGGCCAAAGAGCGAGCCGACATCGATTGCTTCCGCTGTGGAAAGATGGCGACCATCAGCCCGAGAACCCAGACGATTGAGTGTGATAGTTGCGGCACAGCATGGAGGGCAGGGGCGCTGGGCTACGAGGTGATTGAGCAAGTCAAGGCCAGTGAATCAAGAAGCAAGGCCGTAGATGAAGGCGTTGTTGATCTCTGCGACTCGGAGGATGAGAGGGAACGCTTCGTGCGTGAAGTCTCGACAGAGACTAGCGACAGCGAGATCCAAGGTCGTCGATGAGAACAGACAGCCAACAGTACATTAAAAATAATGATGAAGAACATGAGTATTTTAATCAACATCGAGAGTGACCCTGTCAAACATGTGAAGGCGCCAAGAATGCGGAGAGAGACTGCAGCGGCGACAACTTTTTTGGAGATTGAAGATTCGGCGACTGAACCTGACCAGTGCAGCCTTCATCATGGTATGTAAACTCTTCCTCGCTGGCCGTTCAAGCACGTCGGAGCTGTTCTATGGCTATGCGCAAACCTAGACTAATATGCGATTTTATAGAAAATCAAGGCCCTCACTCGCACTGCGTCGCAGCAGCAGACGCCAGGCACTTCGGTGCAGCGCCAGACTCGCAACCTGGACCCGGCACTACACCCCTTCGAACGAGCACGCGAGTACACCAGAGCCCTGAATGCGACCAAGATGGACCGCATGTTTGCCCAGCCCTTCCTGGCGCAGCTGGGCCGCGGTCACGTCGACGGAGTCTACACCATGGCCAAGGACCCCAATTCGCTCGAGAGATTTGCCTCGGGCAGTGGTGACGGTGTGGTCAAGGTGTGGGACTTGACGACGAGAGAAGAGATCTGGCAGGCACAAGCGCACGAGAACATTGTCAAGAGCATGTGCTGGACACACGACAAGAAGTTGCTTTCCTGCGGCAGCGACAGGAGCATCAAGATGTACGACCCTTACAACCAGGCCTCGAACGCCGCACCGCTGTCGACATACCTGGGCCCTGCCGCCTTCACCTCCATCACCAAGCACCGCACCGAACCCGCCGTGGCCGCCGCTTCCTCCGTCATCAGCATCTACGACCTGAACAGACCAAACTCCGCACCGCTGCAGACGCTACAATGGCCCAACAGCATCGACACCATCACCGCCCTCAAGTTCAACCAGACCGAAACCTCCATCCTCGCCTCGACAGCCACCGACCGCTCCCTCATCTTCTACGACATGCGCACCTCTTCGCCCTTGCACAAATCCGTCCTCACCCTCGCCTCCAACGCAATCTCCTGGAACCCCATGGAAGCCTTCAACCTCGCCGTCGCAAACGAAGACCACAACATTTACATCTTCGACATGCGCAACCTCAAGCGCGCCCTCAACGTCCTCAAAGACCACGTCGCCGCAGTCATGGACGTGGAATTTTCCCCCACGGGCGAAGAATTGGTTTCTGCATCCTACGACCGCAGCGTGCGTCTGTGGAAGCGCAACGAAGGCCACAGCAGAGATGTTTACCACACGAAGCGCATGCAGCGCGTCTTTTCCGCCGCCTGGACGCCAGACAACAATTACATTCTGTCCGGCAGTGATGACGGTAATATCCGTTTGTGGCGCGCGCGCGCCTCTGAGCGTCAAGGAGTAAAGAGTGCGAGACAGAGACAGCAGCTCGAATATGACAGAGCGCTGGTGGAGAGATACAAGCACATGCCCGAGATCAGGCGGATCCACCGTCACAGGCATTTGCCCAAGCAAGTCAAAAAGGCCTCTGAGATCAAGGGCGAAGAGCTCAAGGCCATCAGACGCAGAGAAGAGAATGAAAGAAAGCACAGCAGCAAGGGCGATACCAAGAGAAGGAGCGAGAGAGAAAAGATGGTCTTGCAGACGGAGCAGTAAGCTCTCTTCTTCTTCTTCTGTTGTTTGTCACATAGCATCTTTTTTGTTCTAGGAAAGGAGAAAGGACATGGCGTATCTGGCGTTTGACAAGAGTGCTGGCTTTGGGAGGTGATATTGAGAACAGCGAAAAGTCTTTTTCTGCATGATACCAATTCATCTAAAATAAACAAATGCACATTTAACAAGACTCAAACGACGAAGAGAACAGACATGGGGAAACAAGATGAAACGAAGAAGCCTTTGCAAACTCTCATGTCTCTCATTCAAAAAGGAAGAAGAAGAAGCTAGCCTTCTCGTACTTACAAAGGTCGCGTGCTTACCTATCTCTCACAAAGCCAAACTTGATCGATACTCACTCTGACCGTCTCTACATCGCCTTCACGTGGTACAACTTTGACAATCTCGATACGCCATACCCGCACTGTGGATCAAAGGCTCTGGGACGAGTCCTACGAGACGAACCACTGGTCAGCAAAAAGATTTAAGAGACGAAAAAAAAGAGTAAACCCCCATGACATCCAAAATAACAAAAAACGACGTGAGAGCGCGCGTATGATTAGCAACAGCAACAAGAAAAATGAACCGAGGGGGTCATTCCAAAAAAAGTGTCCTTTGTTCCCACCCAGATGCGCAACAGAACTGTTCCTCTATCTCCCAAAAGCAGACTCGGCTCCGAATCGTGGAGTTCTCGACTAGAGGAGTCTGTCTGTGGGCGGAGAGGAGTGCATCTGTATCGGTTTGGGGCCAGGGGCCATGGTATCATCGGGTTCCTCTCTCAAAGACTCCTTCATCTTTCTTCTCCCTCTTGGCTCCTCTGTCTCCCCTCGGGTTGTCCATTCGTCACGGCTGGGATTGAGAACTGCACAAAGAGCAACCATCACCATGACATGATATAAAAAGGCGAGGATCCGGTGGAGCGTAGAGGAAAGTGAATGCAAAGATAACCGCGCTGTATGTAATGTGCTGCTAGTGGACAGGATTGCCTTTTCTCGTCAATGTCCCACTATCTGCGACCGAACCTGCTGTACGCATTCAAGTCAGTATTGAGGATGTAATAACACGTAGAGGGTTGTGAGGGTATGCGTACTTCTGCTTCTTCTCTGCTGGCTTGAGGATCTGGAACGAGCACAGCAAGCTCTCGTCGACGCTCATCATGGCACCAGCGTTGTCAAACTCTCCACAGTAGTTGGGAGCACTGAACAAGGTTACGAGCTGGCGTTTTGAGAAGAACTCGTAACCATCTTCGACGACTTGGTGGGCACGGCAGATGAGGTCCATGTCGTGCTTTTGCAGGAAACGCGATACGACATCGGGTCCGAAGGTGAACGATACACCACGGTCGTTTTCGCTCCATCCGGTGATATCCTTGTCGGGGTCGGACCACAGAAGATCGCAAAGAAGACCGCAGTCGGGAATCTAGAGCAGTTTGGTCAGTATGGCATGGGCATCGAAAAGGCGTTTGGACATACATCAGTAGGGCGCATGACACGTCTGATCTGTTCCATCGAGTTGAGGTCGGGACTCAAACCACCGTGCATGGTGAAGATCTTCTCGTCAATGATGGCAGCAATAGGCAGGCAGTTGAAGCAGTCGGTGAAGGTCTTCCACAGCTTGATGTTGTATCTTCTCTTGCATTCATCGTAGAAACCGTAGATGCGGTTGATCGAGGCACACTCGTGGTTGCCGCGCAGGATGAAGAAGTTCTCGGGGTACTTGATCTTGTAGGCGAGAAGCAGGCAGATGGTCTCGAGCGACTGCTTGCCACGGTCGACGTAGTCACCAAGGAAGAGGTAGTTGGCCTCGGGGGGGAAACCGCCGTACTCGAACAGACGCAGGAGGTCGTAGTATTGGCCGTGAATATCACCACAAATCTGTAAGGGTCAGAGACAAAGAGCGGAACTGAGGAGAGAGAACATGGCTACCTTGATGGGGGCCTCAAGCTCAAGAAGGATGGGCTGGGAAATGAAAATCTCGCGAGCTCTGGTGCAGAGGTAGCGGATCTCGGTCTCGAGAAGCTGGACCTGCTTGCCGGGTCTGCTGCCGCGGACCTCGAGGAGTCTGTCGATGATGGAGTCGAGATCGACGTCTTGTTGGTCCGCCATTACGAAAGCTCTACAGGAAGGAGGGGAAAATTAAAAGTCTCTCGCCGAGCGCCGGGGCTCTTGTTCGCGCTCAATCGATGTTCCGATGCTTTGCTGGTAAACGAGGCTACACGTGTGGCACAGATGTAGTTAGGGGCGACCTCGGGTGCAACGAAGGTGGTGTATGGAGCCTTGGTGTTGACCGGTGCGGAGGCGAGGTGTTGAGTTGGTCGTATCGGATGACGAAACGCGTTCAGCAACGGGCGACAAAGGGACAATGTCGGAGGAGAATCGATGCAGGCGCTGGAGATTGTTTGGCCGAAGACCAGATGGTTGGTGGAAACAGGCTGTTCAAAGCGCTGTGGCTGAGGGAGAAGCGCGACAGGGATTATCGGGCGTTGAAAATTGTAAGAGAACTTTCTGGGATGGAGGCGTGTTCAGCGCAGCTGCTTGTAGAGATCGTGGTCAGCGAGGTGTTGGCGGGCGTGAGGACGAGGATGAGATGGGGCAGGAAGGAGCGCTCGCACCGACAGCCTGCGACATGGCCATGGACGGCGGGCGGCGCAGGGTGCAGAACAAGGCGCTGGCAGAGGGGTGCAACAGTCGACGTACCTTTTTGTGGTTGTTGGAGGTCGTGACAGCACTTGTGTCGTGGTGTGTTTGATGCGTAGACAGGCAGAGAAGTCCCAGCGTTCTGCGGCAGGGAGAAGTTGGATCCAAAGCCCAAGCCGGCCGCCAGAAGGCCGTGCCCTGCTCCAGTCTTGCAACTGCCAAAAAACCAATTTGGTCCATCTCCGCCCAGTGTCCACTTTGCCTGGCGACGTGCGCGTCTTTTGGCTGTCCAAGAAATACCTAGCCTGATGCAATCTATCCACTGTAATACCCTCTTGCCGTCTTGCATCCAACAGTCACCGTCGTCCAGGCTCTAGCATCCACGCTCCCTGTTACAAACTCCATCACGTGTCCATCGACACTAATCATCACAACACAATAACGATAAAATGGTCATTCTCCCATGAGGTATCTACCTTTTCCTGTACGCCTTCGCTATACCTTTGTAGGTCCCCGTCATATCATCCAGCTGGGCCATGTCCAGAAACCCATCATTCGCTATACAACAACAAAAACGCTATCAAAAACTGACATTCCTTCAACCCAACCTCCTGCCTCCAACCGTCACCTCTCGACTGTCCGTTCGTTGCCCTCCCATTGACGGTCTAGCCTTGTACTCTCGTTCTGTACCTTTCTTCATGTCTTCACTCAATGCCGTCAGCCAGCCATTGCCGAGGTCGCTCTTCAAAGTCTCAATCTTTTGTCGATAAGCATCACTGTTGACGCCAATATCTTCGTCTTCTTCGGTCGGTGTTGTAAATCCTTCCATCGACATGCTCGAAGCTCCCGTGTCCAATGGCGGCAATCGAGGTGGTGATGACATCGCCCGCACAAACCGTTGTTCCTCTGGAGAAGTTGGTGCTTTGAGAGCCGCCCGTGGTGAAGGCGGTGCATCGGCCTGAGTAGACTGCTCAGAGCCCATCTCGTGTGATAATTCGACAATCCTCCGTGTTCCCTTCTTTCTTCTTTGTGACGCAGTTGAGTAGTTGCTGACTGACCTTGTTGATCCTCGAGCGAATTCTGTAGCTGCATATCGTGATTGTGTCCCGAGATCTGGCATGTTCAACGCATCATCCGACCGCTCATCTTCAAGTACAGGAGGTGCTACAGGAGCCTGTGGTGGTTCTGGCGCGCGGTCTACCAACTGCCTCCGCTCGCTGTACGATGGGCCGGTAGAATCGATCTTGATATCTTCGGTATAGCCTGGTGTTGCTCGGAAAAGGTTGAAAATTGTGACCCTATAACTTGAGTGTGTGCGAATAAATGGATTCTTTGCGACATAGATGTCTTGCATCTCAGGCATCCTCGTAAGTCGTGCAAGCTCAGTAGGATCCGTCAGTTTGTTGTCGCGCAGGTCGACGCGTTCAAGGGAGAACAGACGTTCGATGCCGGCAAGCGAGGTAAGCCGATTGGATCTGAGATTGAGAGTGGTGATAGCGGGAAGCGGATTACGGAGAAGAGAGTGTAAGCTGTCGATCATGCAGTTGGAGAGATTGAGCGCTCTCAAGTTGGTCAATGAGGCAAGGCTTTCGGGAATCTCGGTAAGGAGGTTTGATGAGAGGTCGAGTGAATGCAATGTCTGGGCTAGTGGAGCAAGACTATGGGTTGTTATGAATGTCAAGCCGTTGTCAGCAAGACTGAGGTGACGCAGGAAGCGCCACTTAGACGCAGGGACAATGCCCAATGCCAGGAGATTAGAAGTACTATTCCGTGGTGTGCTTGAATGAACACTTGAGCCAGAGCTGCCAGATTCACGTCTAAATTTAGGTGTCCCGCTTCGTGGATGGTGGCCATGCCCATATGATGAATTGTGTCGCGAGCTGGCAGGTCTCGACGGAGAAATACTCCTCTGCCTCAGACGAGGGGTCCTCTTGCCATCCGAAGATGCAGTCCGCGTCATGTTCACAGCCGAGGGTTGAGGACTTCCGATGGACGGTCGTCTGCCATCTGCCATTGGCGAATTGGGCACTGAGGCAGATGCCAGCTCAGCAGCGTTCCGGACACTATTGTTCGCCGACGGCCATACTACAGCCGGAGACGAAGGTATGGGTGCTTTGGACGATCTGCGACGGCGCTTGTCCATATCATCCAGCACAATGTTGATAGTCAGATCGGCCAGATCGTCAATGCTGGCGCGCTTAACAGTAAGACTGCGCAACTGCTCGGCCATCCGATCCCAGCCAAAGAGTTGGCGAAAGTCCAGGTCACAGATCTCCAGAGCGCTCACATTCTTGAACGCAAACAGCGGGACCGCAGTGTCAAAGGGAAATTCTTCATAGCCAGCGATCAATTTGGAGCGGATGTCCGGAGAGAGGCGCAGGCATGGTATCTTGGTAAATGCAGAGTACAGGTATTTCAGGTCTTCCAGCTCGGCTGCCTTTTGCTTTTCCTCCTTGTTCGACTGTCCGCTGAGGTTGAAGTGCGACCACATGCTCGACATGGTGGACATGACACTCCGTACGCTTGACGAGGATCGAACCGAATCGGCATCCGAGGCGCGACCGCGAGACTTGGGAGCCGAGAGAAAGGAGACATAGTTTCCAGGGGCGACGTCGTTATGGATGTTCTCAAGACGGATGGTCATGGGCCCGACATGGATACCCAGCTCTTCGAAGCGAGTCAACAGGTAGAAGAGGTGGTGCGTAGTCAGGGTCAACTTGACGGGTTTGACGGTCTGGGAGGTGAAGCTGAGATAAGGAAGCGACAGAGCGGCAGCGAAGGTGTTTGCCGAAGAGGTAGACGACGAGGCAGAGGGAGCGGCAGGGGGGCTCATGGCCGTGGCCGAGAGAGGGGAGGTGACATTTTGGGATCCGCGCCTCTGCAGTTGCAGCGCGTTGGCCAGGGCCTTTTCGTGCGTCCGCACGAAGTAGGCGAGATTCTGAAGAGGTATACGTGAGTGGGCGACCAGCGATTTCGCAATTGCGTGCAAACACTTACCTTTATGAATTGGTGGCCATCCTCAGTGTCCATGATGTGGGACGCCCGGGCTCTCTATGCATGGGAGCAGGAGCAACGGCAAGGGCGCAAGCAAGGAAGGAAGGGACGAGGGAAGAAAAGGATGCGCCGATATGAAGAATTGTGCTATCTCCTCAGAGCCCACGTCGCTGTCGCAGTCGCAGAAGCAGCGCAAGGCCAGAGAGACAGAGGTGAAAGTCGAGCCCGCAGCAAGAGGCTCTGTAGGACTGTATGTATGACGGTTGAAACGTTGGAGACTTCGAAACAGTCAAAAGTGCTGGTGCTGCTGCGAGGCCGCAGACAACCAAATTTGATAAACCCTTTGCCCTCGTACTACTCTTGACCGAAACGAAACCTATGAATGACTTGGCTCCTACGGCGACGGCGACGTGACCGGTTGCCATCAAAGACTAGTCATCATCCACTAACACACTGCAACCATCACATGGCCGTGTCAAGTTACCTATCTCTACACCCACCTTGTCTTGACCGTCTCCATCTCCTTCCAAAAGACCTACTACACGAGTCGAGTCCACCCAGGACGCGGCAAGCTCTCCGACGGGCTGGGAGGCTGGAACAAACAGGGTCTGCGTGCACAGACAGAGCAATCTCCCTCTGCTCTTGGCCTGTCTTTCTTGATGCAGTATATCATGATCGTGACCACCATCTACACTCTGGTACTAGGTTGAGATGGCGTTGCATTCATGCCTCTGACTTCCACAATCACGTCTTTGGCTTCAGATCTCAACATTTGGTATCTATGCTAGCAAGCCATCTTCTTGTCCATTTTAACAATCATCCAATCAGAAATCACCGCATGCACATCATGAAAGCTCGTGCATCCAGCCTCTCTCACCTCCAAGGATTCCACGTGAAGACTGCATTAACCAACCCTACTCCTCTCTGCACCATCATGCAGCATCCAAAATCTTGGCAACAGAATACATAGCTAGATTCGTATCTGGTCTCGTGTGGTTAACTCTCGGTCGGCCCGTTCTGGAAGGAAACAGTCAAATATGCATTGCCGTTGTCCCTTTTCTGCAATCAGCTTTGCGGTCGAAACGGAACTGCCTCTTCTTTTTGCACGGATCAAAGGATAGCCATATACCTGGATTTAGACAACTGTTTACCGGCACTCAGCTGGGCCTCACTTTCCAGAGTGCCGAGGTGGTCCGGCTTGACAAAGTGCCTCTGGAATGGACGTGTTGCAAGCCCTATCTGTTCGGACAGCCGGTATTGTCATGTCCGCACAACATGTCACTTTGCTTTGTATACTAGGCGTTACTTGGCCTGATCCGTTTGAGCTACAGGTTACCCAGAGAACCGGAGAGTGATATACCTGACCGTTCATGTATCTTCAGTGGAGATACTTTGTCTTTGTATCTCAAGCTGGATCGAAGCAATCGTCTCATGCTCTCAAAGACACAGAGACGTAGAATTGAGAAGTGGAGAGCGTCCAGAACAGAGATGAGAACAAATGGAAATGTAGTCTTTGTACAAGTACGCTGGAATAATATAGGAAAAAGAGGTACAAGGGATCTTTTCTTCGTCGTTGCTTCTAGAAAGCGGGCTCCAAAAATATTGAACGTGTAACCTTCTCTTCGTCCAGTCGGAAATAAGACTACGACGGCGTTGGCGGCACGCCTGGTTGGCTCCCTCGTCAATACAGTACAACACCTTTCGATTGAAAAGGCGTTTACTCCTTGGCCTTGGGAGGGCTCTGGACGGCGAAGCCACCCTTGTAGTCCTCGGCAGAGATACCGGTGATGGGCTCGACGTTGTTCTCCTATAGTTGCGAAGGTTAGATTGCCGTGCAGCTTTGTCCGAGTCGGTGGAAGCACGAACCTTGAGGTATGCGTCGGTGGCCTCCTGGTACTCTCTGTTCATGGTGCTTGGGGTGCCTCTGGCGCCGGCGCGGATACCGAAGAACAGAACGGCAGTGACGGCAAGACCGCCCATGGTGTACCAGAAGACCTGCTTGCCCTCACCGGGAGGAGTTTGAGCGCGGGGACCGTGGGGACCGAAAGCGATCCAGTATGCTGCGCGAAAATGACGTGTCAGAGCTGTATTTGGACCCAATTGAATAAACCACCCTCTAGACTACCAATTGGCGAGCTTGACAGGCTTGACCAGCGTGTCTGGGCTCGCCAATTGGACGTGTACGGGCTTGGTGACAAAAAGTCGACATACCGGCCTTCTTCTCTTGCAGGGTCATCTCGGTCCAGTCAACCTTCATGCGGTCTCTGAGGGCCATCCAGAGGTCGGCCTGCTCCTGAGGGGGCATGGCCTCCCATCTCTTCTCAATGTTTGCGAGGGTAGGGTTGGAGATTGCGTGGGCACGGCGGGTCTGGGTTGCGCGCACCGACGAGCGCAGGGCGGCGGCGGCGGTGCCGGTGGTGCGGAGCATGGAAGTGCGCATTGTGTCTGTTGTTTTATCGGGGAGAGGGCGTGAGAGAGAAGCTCGTCTATACAGGGCGGGGCGCGACTGAGGGTGATGATGCTGCTTGCAATTGATGAGAGCCGGTTGTCACAAAAGCTCGGGACCACGCCAAGACCGGTCATCACCTGAGATTCACCTTTCTTTTGATCCTCCAAACTTCACCTTGTCAATATCAGGCACATTAGAAAATAGCAGGCTGGACTGATTTTGGGCATTGTTCATGTTTCATTGTTACAGTCCGGATTTCTTCTGCTCCGCTCTTGCCTCTTCGAAATCAACGGAAGAAGGACTGCTCTCTCTTCAACAACCTCCCAGTATCATGAGCCAGCTCATTCAGTAGGCCCGCCGAACACTCTCATCTCATGGTCCTCGCTCCAAGCACTTCGACGCCTGCTCCAGACTGATGTATCTCTTTCGTCGTGGTTCAAGGTTCTGGTAGCCAGTTCTATAGCATACTCTCCAGACGCAACTTGATGATTATGAGCCAACATCAAGGACATCGTGTCTGTATCGGAGTCAGTCATTTAGCCTCACCAGGTCGGTGTTTTTAGGAGCTCACCAAGGTCAACCTCTCGTTCCTCGATTTGAGCCGAGTAATTAGGAGACATTTCTGTAAGGTCATCAGTATTCCAACTCAAGCGCCTGAATGGGTAAGTGTATACCGAAATCTTGTCTCTCGGACCGAGTCGAGTGGGTAGGAGTCGTTTCTGATAATGTTGTCAGTTGCTGAGCTGTCAGCATCGACTACAAGGAGCTTACCAATGTCATCTGAGCCTCCCTCAGATCCATCCTCGAGCTGCTGCTGATGTTCCTCATTGTGTGCGTCATCAAGTCTTTCCTTATTCTTCGCGCTTCCCTCATCGCCTTCATCCTTTTCTTCTTCCTTCTTGTCTTCCTTCTTGAGAACAACCTCAGTCTCCTTGGCATCAAAGATACTCACCCTGATCACATCCGCAACAGCAAGCTGCTGTCCAGTCTGCGCATGATACGCAGCATACCTGTCAACCAACCCCGCCCTCAAGATCTCCGGTCCTTTCCACACATAATCATCGTAGTGTGCATCACACCACTGCAGCAAGATGCGCGTGGAAAACGCAAGCGCCTTGTCGCGACCAAAAAACGCAGCTTGTGGCATTGGGCGCGCAGAACTCTCGGCACTCACGCGCAGCATCACCACGTGAATGGTGGCAGGTCCGTTGTAGGCGGCTTTTTCGTCTTCCGCGTCCGAAGGCGAGTGGCTTGGGTCGGGCTCGGTGTGGATTGGTGGTGTGCCGTCGTCGAGGCGGTCGCAGTGGCTCATCTTGCGTTTCTGAGCTGTGGGCTCGTTGGCTGATGGAGAAGACATGTCGCAGCTGAGGATGTATGGGTCTTCGATTCGATCTTGCTCACTTGACATGCTTGAAGGTGGTAAAACGGACGTGATGTTGATTGAATGGAAGATGTGTGAGGCTGGAAACAAGTGCCATGAACGGGCACTGTAAGAAGTTGTTGACTCGGCTGGGAACAAAAGTGAAAGCGAGGCTTGAGAAGAAGTGAAGCAAACCAAAAAGTGTTGGGTGTGTTTGTCTGATGAACTAGGACTAGGACGCGCGCGTTGCTTGGATGCGAGACAAAGGCGAAGAGAAAAAGTTGCTTTCAAGCAAGCATATGGGTATGTAAGTGTTTCCGTCTTGCGAATCTGCCGTCTAGTCTCTACCATATGATTAAACCAGCTGGCCATGTTTGCCTACCTCCCATAATGAACTCCACTGCTTGGTGAGCAGATCCATGACGCCCTTCCATGCATGACCCGTGTCTTTCCCTAATTGCATGTAATTCGAACGCCGCGATGCTCAGTATGCCCTCCATAGTGCTCGGTCCAAGAAAAACAAATACCCAAACAAGTAAATCAAGCTGCAATCTTTTCTTCCAAACCTCGTCTCAAGCCCTCAAAGACTTGCTCAAAACCGCCAACGACGTCGCGGCATTCAGCGGCGCAATGTCTTTCAGCAAGACGATGGTCCCAATCTTCCTTTTCGATGAGCCATTGTGCCTGATCTGCTAGATCGCTTTCCCGACGCATCTCAGAGACCATGAGCTGGGTGTTTCTCAAGTGACGCGCAGCACTGGCAGTAGTCTGACGACCCATCTGCAAAGAATCGGATAGGGCAGCGAGTGTTTGTATCAGATCGGTGGTTTCGCGGTCGAGACGTGATAGAGTGTGCAAAGCGCGCGAATCCGGAGCCGGTAAGTCTTGGATGACTTGACTGATGGCAGGAAGCACTTCGTCGTCGATGATCTGAAAGTCCAAAGGTGTACCGAAGCCAAAAGGGGCGAACAGAGAAGCAGAAAGGGAAGCGAAGTGCTTTGTTTGCTGGATGATATGCGACGAAAGGCTGTTGGTGGATGTAGTGAGGCGTTGGGTGTGTGCCTCGAGAGATTGCTGAGGGGGCAGGTTTTGCAAGGCGACGAGAGTCCGGGAGATGGTGTCGGGGTTTTGATGCTGTGCCGGGTTGGCGAGGCGTGAGATGTGGGCCAGGGCATCCTCCAGCTCGTGGGAGAAGACGTCTGACGGCTCGGGTTCGGCATCACGAGAGGTTGGACGAGAGAAGTTGCGATGTGGTAGCGCTGTGTTTGTCTTCTGTTCAACGTGAACTCCGCTGTCTCTTGGGTCTTCGCCGTCTTGTGTTCGTTCGCTCAGTATTTGATCTATCCCAGTCTCTTGAACGGCGCCCGTCTCAGCTTCGCCATCGTAGTCCCAGTCTTCGTCGTCCGAGTCGGCAAAGTCCAGTTCGTCGGCAAGATTGCCCATGCCAGAAGCTCCAGCCGGGGCGTCCAGATGTGAAGCGAAGTCCTGACTGCCATTGGAGAAGCGCGATGCTGTCGACAGGCGATGGTTCGACGAAGAGTTGCTGTTGTGAGAGTAGGATCGCCGTAGCGGTGTGAGGGGTGGCGAGGCCATGCTATGTGTGCGAGAAGACCAGTCGAGCGAGCGGGCTGGGTCGGTGACGGCTTGCTGCCTGCTGCTTGCTGCTCGGTGGTACAGGGGATGCGTGTGGATTTATTGGCGTGCAGCCAGGTGCTTCATATTTCCGGGGCCAGAGATGCAGACACAAGTTGGGTGCCTCGTCGTCCTGCAGATGTATAGAAAGTGCCTCCGTACGTGTTGGACCAGGGAAGGAGGCCGGTTGACTCGTTCACATCCGTGTTGGCAGCAACGACAGGCCAGAGGCCAGGGTGTTGTCCAAGCTTCGATCATCTTGATTGTTCGCCTACGCCCCTAAATATTCTCGGTTTCAAAATTCATTAAAATTTGCCACCCCCAACTTTGATCTCAATGCTTAGAGCAGCTAATTACTCGTGCTAATTTAACTACGTACTACTTACTATAGTTAATTTACCTTATTTACACGTTAATATAGATTAATCTACTACCTCTAATACGCTACTAGTAGTAGCAGCTAGTTCTAGCGCTCGGCGTACGCGCTTATAGAGTAGAACTCGCGATTTAAGCCTCTTAGAGCCACTACCCTCGCTAGCTTAACTACTAGTCTATATAGGCTTAAGACGCCATATATACTTTATAGACACTTAAGAGGAGGCTATTAATGCTTCTATATCTATTATACCTCGATCTACGTATAGTAAGGCGCTAGCTCGCCTTATAGACGAATAAACGCTCCCTCTAGCTAGCTTACACTAGGTTCTAGTAAAGCGCTAACTAGCTAAATAACGACTATAACTACCTTTAAATAAGGTATCCGCCGCTCGGAGGCCTCTATCTAATATAATAAACACGCTAAGAAAGAAGCGTATATTAAACACCTTAAGGAAGACTAAGATATAGGCCCTCGCGCCTTAGGTTTAACCTACGAAGCCTACTACTAGCTTAGCGCTAATAAGCTACTATTTAACTATAACTACTAATAAAGTCACTAAAGCTAGTAAGGCTACTTAGAAGGCTATTATTAAGGGGCGGAGTCGGATATAATAGGTACGACGTAGATATAGGTCTAAGCTATATAACAAGACGTAGATAAGGGAATAAAGAGGTAGTAGGAAGCTAGCTAGGAAGTCTCCTAGCTAGCCTTAGCGGCCGTTACGTAACGGCCGGCCGGCCTAGGATAGGGTCGTAGCATAGTTATAGTGTTAAACCGTAATAGCTATAGGGACCCTCTACGTATATAGAGTATTATTAAATTTAGCTCCTACTACTACTACTTTGTCTATCGTCGCTTTAGTGCCATTTAAGCTATTATACGACACTCGCTAGAACTATAAGAGGCTCTCTAATAGTAATACTACGCTTACTAGTAGTAGTAAGCTATAGCTAGAGGTTCTTTAAGAGCTAAATAACACTACTATCCCTATATTAGAGGGTCGCTAGATAGCCCTCTTCTATTTATAGAGGGTTAGAGCTATTATAGCCTTAACTACTACTCGCGGACTTTATTAAATAGAAGTTATTACTCTACTAAGAGAGGAAGAGGGTGCTAAGCGCTAGAGGAAGGCTATAGATCTTATTCGCTTTAATAGCTAGAGCGGTATAAAGGACCTCTCTATTACTATTAAGTTAATATAGACTCCTAATGGCTTAGAGCTAGTAGCTAAACTACCGCCGTTATACGAAGCCTTAGCGCCTTAGCCTTAGTAATCTAGTTAAAACCGTTATCGCCGCTTAGAGCGCTTAGAAGCTACTACTAATCGGTATATAGACGACCGAGCGCTGTTTTAGAGTAGTATCTAAGACTACTAGAACTATAATAACCCTCTACGATGTCCTATTAAAGCACGCTATAGCCTTACTTACTTTAAGAGCTATAGCCGCTACTATAAGGTAATCTTCTATATAGCTTAGCACTAGCGAGAGGTAATTCGACGTAACGAGGGCACTCTTAAGGCGCCCTCTTATTATATACGAGAGCTAATTATGCGTAGCTATAAGAAGTATAAGTAAGAGCTTACTAAGCAAGCCTCTTAAGCTACTACATTAAAGCCTTAGTCCTCTCCTTTAAACTAGTTAACTATTAACTACTTCTATATTAGCTAAACTTAGCTAGAGCTACTAGCTACTTAGCTAGCTACTTAGCTAGCTATAGCTACTACTACTACTACTCCTTAGTAGCTATCGCTAGTACTACCTAAGCTTAATACTGCTACTAGCTAGGAGAACTTTTAGGACTATGTAAAGCTAGCCTATTCTAACTAGTTAATTTAGCTTAATAGAGCTCGTATAGCTCTTAAAACTAACTACTAGGACCTCCGGCTACTATTTAATAGTAACGAGAGGTAGCTAGCTCGAGTAGTTAAGTAAGGTAGCTTACATATAGTAATCCTTAAGGAATTAACTAAGTTTATTAACTACTATAAGTAATAACGACGAACTAGCGCTCCCTCTACTCCCTCTATTACCTTAATACCCTTAGATTTAGTAAGCTCGCTATATAGCGCATTAAGCGCTAGCGACTAGATAGTAGGTACTTAGCTTCTAACGAATAGATTGCTTATACTAACATTATCTAAGGCCTACGTAGTCGCCTTCTCGAGGTGCTTAATCTACGCTACCTTATACGCTTCCGGCTCGTCGAATTTATTAACTCGCGGCGTAAGATCCCTATACTTACGTAGCTAGTGCTTTAAGAGGTAGAAGGTCTATTCTATAGGGTTTAGATGTAGTAAATAAGGCGGTAGATATAGTAGTTATACGCTAAACTAGCTATAGAGCTCTATAATCTATTAGCGTTAGTACGTATATATAGCGCTAGTACGTTATATAGTAAGTTACCTTCTATAAGTAGTGCGTTAAGCAGTTATCTATAATAATTATCGACCTCCTTCCTAGATATAGCTCGCTTTAAGGTAGTACTACTATCTCTAGCTAGTGCTTATATATAGCTTACGTTACTACTCCTTTAACGATAAGGGTAGCTCTAGGGAGGTAACTATAGATATCTAGAGCTAGTAACATAGAGCATCGAACCTTTAATAATAGCTCTAACCTTATATACGCTAGTAAGCTAATTACTAACTATAAGCGCCGTCGAAACATTACCTTCTTAGAGGCTATAGATTTATTAAGGTATAGTAACATCTCTAAGGCTTTAATGTTAGCTTTATAGCCTCGAGCTATAAGCTAAGTAAGCTCCTCCTTATATACGCCTTATTTAATAGTAGAGCGACGACTAGTAATACGAGTATTAACCTTACTTAATAGCCTCTCTTCCTTAAGTATACGGCATATCGTCGATTTTAATACTTCTATGTCGAATTCGCACTATAATTTAAAGGCTAGCTCCTCCTACTATAGGTCGTTCCTATACGTAAGTAGCTCTATAGCGTACTAGCGTACTATTAGTATTATTTTACGACGACGGCCTCGCTACTTAACGGCATTAGAAGGCTTCCTTATATGGCCGAGAGCCTTAAAGTTACGCTATATCTAGTAGAGCGTGTTTTAAGAAGCATAAGGTAGTACTTAAAGCACTGTATTAACATCGTAGTCGTCGCGGAACATAGCCTTAACTAGTGTTTTATTATGCTCGCTAAGAGGCATTAAGCTAAGCTAGTTTATCGCTATACTATAGCGTTAGTAAGGGCTCTAAGAGGCTTTAAAGTTAATGTATACTAATAGAATAACGACCTATAGCTATTACTATAGCTATTAGAGCTAGTAGAGCTGTATATAGCTATATAGATGATGAATTAGCAGGTAATTAGCTGCTCTAAGCATTAAGATCAAAGTTGGGGGTGGCAAATTTTAATGAATTTTGAAACCGAGAATATCTTAATCCTTTTGGCACAGAATAAAAAAAAGCAAACATTTCATTACAATATGGAAAGCAGCAAATGTTGCAAAAAATTCATTATCTGGCATAGAAGGAGATACATCCAAGGTACAAGGTTATAAAATAAGTGATTCATAGCCTAAGAAGGAAAAAAAAAGGAGTCGTGATACCAATAGCAGTTTCGGAAAAAAAAAAAGGGCTACCTACTTCCCCTTTTCCATTCTCCGGAGAGCCCTCCGCTCCTCATAGGCTTGCTCAGCTACTCGGAACACGTAACAAAACTAAAAAGGGCAAAGGAAACAACTCCCATCCTCAAAGTCGGATGAAAAAAAACAAAAAGAAGAAGAAAACTCCCAAGTCGTGCAACCGCTGAACCTCCCTCCTCCATCCTTCACCATCCTTTACCAAAAAAAAAAAAAAAAAAACACCCCTGAATGACTTCCCCTGGTTGTTTCCCGGAAATGAAGCAAAAAGAAAAGAGAACAAAACCCCCCTTGCTGAAACCAAACTCCGTCCCCGCCCAATACTGTGGGAATGCAAAGTGCGCCGACGCCTGCTGTGGATTTCGTCGTTGTGCTGTTCGTCTCCAAGTGCCCCGTCATGACAAGAAAGGAAAAGAAGGCGTCCCAAGCTCAGTGCGGCAAAACCTCATCCACATCATCAAGCATAGCTGCGCTCATCATGCCAGTAACATGCTGAGCCTCACCGCTACCACCAGCCCAAAGCGCACCACCGTGATTTTGAGAAGGTCCGCCAATCATCTGATCAGGATCGTTTGCCGGGGTCGAGTGAACATCCAAATTGAGCATATGGCTATGCACCGCAGCGTCGATGATGCCAATACCGTGGCCATCATTGGGCGTGTCAACCCCGTCATGATCATCTTCCATGTCTTCGTCTTCGATATCTTGGTCGTTGTGATTGTGGAAGGCCGGGTTGTGCCATATATGGACGAGATTGGGGTGATGAGGAGGCGGAGGTGGAGGAAGAGGAAGATTACGAAGAGTGGCGCCGTCATTGTCGTCGTCAGACTCATTGACCATGCCAGTTTCCATGCCAGGACCGCTGGCACGGTTGAGGTATTCACGAAGACGAGCGACGCCGTTGCCTGAGAAGACGCAAAACACTTCGCGCTGGTGGTCGTTGAACTCAGCAGGTGCTTCGCGGCAGAAGACTGTCAAATCATCGCGGAGGAAGGCTTGGACACCTGTCAAACTCAGGTGCGTCAAGCGAGGGCAGTTATTTAGCAATGTATGGATGCCCTAGAAAATTGTCAGAATAGGGGAGCAAAAGCGGACGAGGTGAAACACGTACATCAAGGGTGAGCAGAGTGCAGTAACTCAAATGGACACGCTCGAGAGCGCTGACATTCTGCTGACGATCACGAGGCTTCTGCATAACACGACCGCCATAGGTGGCCAGAGCATGGATACTTCTGTCAGTGATACCGGCACATTTGACCAGACCAACGCGCTTAAGCTTGGGAAGGTTGGCCAATTGAGTAATGCTCTGGTCGGTGAGATTGCTACAGCATGCGAGATCAATGTATCTGATGCGTGTACAAGACTTGGCCAGGGCGATGATGGAAGCGTCGGTGATACGGGCGCAGTGGCCTAGATGGATGTAGTGCAAATTCCTGCCGAGCTTGGTGATGGCCCACACAGCTCTGTCGGTGAGCTGCCTACACTTGGCAAGAATCAGGTTGCGCAACTTGGGGCATGTGTGCACAATCTTGTCGATGGCCTTGTCGGTGAGCTCTTGACAGTCTGTGAGATCAAGTATGCGCAGGGCGTCAAAGGGAGCAGCCTTGGATGGTAGTTGCAAGAAAGCCTGGTCGGTGATGAGGGGACAACGAGCAAGACGCAACTCGCGAAGTTGGCGACACTGAGTTAGAAGGGCAGTGATGGACTCGGACTCCAACAGTGGCAGATCGTAGAGGTCAATCTCCAACAAATGTGAGCTGTTTTGGGCGACACTCAGCATCGAGACGTCGGTAAGCTGAGAGCAGCTATTGCACTTCAGACGCTTGAGCTGGCGACAGTTCTGGGCTATTTGCACCAAGGACTGGTCCGTGAGACGACGACAGCCCGTCATGTTGAGACCTTGGAGACGGACACAGTTGCGGGCGACAAGATCAAGAGTGCGATCGGTGAGCTGGTCGAGCTGAGTAACGTCCAGCGCTATCAGGCTGCGGTTTCCATGGATCAGACTGCTGAGACTCAGGTCGGTCAGCTTGGCGCAATTGGTCAAGGTCAGACGCTCGATGCGTTTGCAGGCAGTCAAGCCCATCAAGGTGCCGTCGCTGACCTGAGAGGCCAGTGTGGAGAGGTTCAAGCGTTTGACGAGGTCCTGGTATGCGAAGAAGCGTTCGGTCTTGCGTATTGACTTGACGACGCTGTGTATGCTGGCCCAGTTGTTGGTCTGTGGACGGTGCCACAACAGGGCGACGCTGTTCCGTGCCCAGTCCTTGGATACGAGCACGCATGACATGAGGTCTTTTGTTGACGCGAGACGGCCGAAGATGGCGATGAGCAGTTCGGCGGGTAGGCGATAGACGGGAGACAGGCGGCATCGTTCCTCAAAGTTGGCATTGTCGATGAGGTCGAGTGAAGCAGCAACTGACGACTGCGAGTCGTTGGGCTGCAGCATGAACGAATCGTTGTCATCGTCGACTTCGCGTTCGGGAGATGTGGATGAGAAGGATGAGTTGGTGGCATTGGATAGACGGCGCTGTCTTCGCGGGCGGTCGGTAGAGGGCGCCATGGTGGTCGTGTCTTGTGTGTGTCGATCGGTGTATAGCGGAGGGGAGGGCGCGCGTGTTTGTGATGACGATGACGCTCCTGCGTCGTTGCTCGAGTTGTTGGCGCCGCTTGTGTGCGCTTGTTCCGGGCTGCTTCCTTCTCTTTCTTGACAACAATAACGTGATGCGTCTATCTCTTGAGCAGACAACTACAGAGGGGACGGGTGCGAGGGCGTGCGATGTTTGTAATGCGGAAGGTGGGGGCAGCGTTTGGGGCAGTCGTCGGACTTTCGTCGAAAAGCCGCCGGCAAACCTGAAACACAAACCCAAGCCACAAGCCACACCTTGCTACTTTGCTTTATCCATGACCTTTATACATGGACAATACGTCCAGCATGTCTATATTACACCTTGATCGTCTCCTTATACATCTCTGACTCTCATCCCACGTCGTCCACCATCTCTGCTTCCACCGGTCGCCGCTATCTCTCTTTCCACCATCTCAATGCCGCTCAGACTGGGGTATCTTTTGCTAAAGTCGGCTTGCCAGTCATCAAAATCCGCTTGGTTGGCAAAGTCCGACTCCTGTCGCATCCCTTGCTCCATACCAACATTGCTGCCACCGCCGACGCCCGCGACCCCTTCATTGTCGCGTGCAATCAGCGCTGCAAGGCTGGAGCCGCGGGTTGTCCCCGAAGGCTGGTCATATGCCGGCTTTGTTGTTCCCGAGGATGGCGGTCGTCCTTGCGACATGGCTGATCCGCCTGTCTTGAGCGCTACTGGTTTGGCAGGTGTGTTCGGTCTTGGTGCTCCTGTGCGTTGTGCTGGTGCTGATACCGAATGTTCCAAGGGATATGTGCCTGCCGGAATTGGGAACGACTGAGAGTGTCTGACCTTGTGATATCTCAGATTCATATCCACTTCACCAGGTCCAGCAACAGCTGCAGGTACAGGTGTAGCTGGCTTTCTCGCCACAGGTGGTGCTTGTCTTTTGGTGACTGGTTGAGCTGTAAATGTCGGTTGTCGCTCAGCTTCCGCAGCCTCGGTCCTTTCCGTATAACGTCCATATCCCTCTGCTTGTCTCTTGCGGACAGGAGACCTCTGCCCATCGTCCAACAACGATTGAACGCGCTGTTGAATCATGTTTGCTTTTGAAGGTACCGGAGGTGCACCTCCGCGGTTCCTGTGTTCGGCTGCTGCTGCCGCGACGCGCTTCTCTTCCTGTGCAAGTTGTAGTCTCTCCATTTCTCTACGCATCTCCGGCGGCAAGTCCTCTGTCTCGATCAGGTCGCCGATATCAGTGTTGGGGATTTCGGGACGTCGTGGTGTCTCATTGGTCTCGGAGCCTGAGATTGGACTCAGCAGGTTGCCTTCTGTCTGCATCTGTGGGTTGGGGCTTGGTGTCCTGAATCCTGACTCAGACGCCCTTCCGCTCTTGTGAGTCTTTACCTCCCCACCAGCCTGTTCAAATCTCTTGAAAGCATCACCAAATCTGCCTTGTAGCATGTTTTTGGTTCCACTGAGGCTGAACGAAGACATACTGGAGCGCTTGTTATGAGCAGCACTCTTGCCACTACTCCTGCGACTCAGTTCATCATTGTTCTCCAGGCTTCGGAGATATTCGGCGTCGCTCTCAATGTTTGCATCGTCGAAATTGATCTCGGTACTTCTGATCGATCGACTCGATCTTCTGATCTCGAGTGACGGTCTCTTCCTCTCTGCCTCCTGTTCTCGCAGGTAATCAAGATTCGAATCCACGTACGCAGCACTAACAGGTCGTGGCCTCGAGTTGGCAGATCTCGCTCTGCTGATACCACCCTCGTATCCGAATGAGGGTCTGTGACCTTCCAATGATGGTCTCGACGAGGTTGTCTGTTTCGCAATTGTCATCGTGGCGGTCTGCGACTTTGAACGGTGAGAGTCTAGCAACACAGGTCGTTGCGCGGGAGGTGCACTAGGCTGGAGTCTGTCGGCGTCTATCTGAGCCAGAGGTGAGGCACGAGGTTGGCTTGAGGATCTCGAGTGCTCCGGCACGCGCCAGATTGGCCGCCTGCTCATATCCGGCATCTTTGGCAGGGCTGGCTGTGAGGGTTGAGCTTCAGAGGCAGAGGTCATGGTGCCAGTGGAAGAGTGACCTGACCTCCGAGGTGCTGGCTGATGCAGCAGCGTCTTCGGTTTGGGAGGTGCTTGGGCTTTCGCGCTCGGCTCGGGTCTTGTGCTAGGCTTGTTCAGGGTCTGAGGTGGTGCAGGCTCGGTCTTCAGAGGAGGTGTATCCCTTGCTGAAGCAGGACGAGCGAAGACTTCATCTGCTAACGCGCTCGTAACAGGATCGTTTCTCTGCGGTCTGGACGAACCGAAGTTAAAGCCCCCTGACTCGTGTGCGATAGAAAATTCGTCCAGCGAGGGGAACTTGGCAGAGAGCTCGTCTACAGCACGGGATCGGATGGTGTTCGAGGCAGAGTCGAGAGCGGCAAAGGGATCCGAGTTCTTAGCAGAGGATGCTGCTGCAGCCTGGGGTTGGGGTGCAGCAGTCGGTCTGCCACGTCTCATTGGAGCAATTTCGGGGATATACTGTTTCTGTTTAATGGGCGATGCACGACTGATGCCCGCGGGAGGCAACGAGGCTACAGGCCTGATATCGGGAAGCTTTTGGTTGCGTCCAGCTTCGGATTGTGTTCGGTGCGCATAGATCTGTAGACTGTCAGCAAGTTACTAGTTGCAGGATCGTATGGGCAAGCCAACATCTTTGATGGGGACTGGAGTGCCGCGCATACTGCAAACTTCGCTAACGACTTGGTAGATGTTGGGCCTCAGGCGAGGGTCTTCTCGCAAACAAGAGCCTGCAACGTACAGATTAGTAGAGCGCGCATGATCCGGCGACAGATTACTGACCAATCAGGGCCTTGAGGCGAGACGAAAAAGCAGGGTAGTGCGGATACTTGAACGAGGCATTCAAGATGGCCATCTGGCCAACTTCCTCAAAAGGAGTAGTATAGTAGCACAATTTGTACAACAAGACACCCAGCGCCCAAATGTCACTCTTCTCGTCGATGGGCTGCCGGCGCCAGACATCGACCATTTCGGGACTGCGATACTGCATGGTGGTGTGACGTTGAATGTCTTCCTCGATTATCCTGCCTTCCTGGGCATTGGTGGCAGCAGGTCGCGGAGGAGCGGTACTGCCGAAGTCGCAAAGCTTGTAGATGGCGCGTTTTGAGGAATTTGTGATGAGCACGTTCTCGACCTTCAAGTCTCTGTGCAAGAGCGGCGGCTTGAGGTAGTGCATGGTCGCAACACCCTCGCTAACGTCGCCAAAGATGTTGAGGATTTCGGGCTCGGTCAAGCGGTGCTGCAGGCGCGTGTTCATGAAGTCAATCAAACCACCGCCCGAGCAAAACTCCATGAGCAAAAAGACCTCGTAACCACCTCCTTTCAGCTGGCTGGCATGGCTGTCGATGTATGTGACAATGTGCTTGTGGCCCTGGAGCTTCTTCATCGTCTCGACCTCGGTACGCATGTTGGCCAGAGCATCCTTGTCCGGTACGGCGACTCTTTTGAGCACGGCAATGATGTGTTTGCTTGAAGCATTTTTCGGTGGTACGCGGACGGTGTAGACGTGAGCGAAGCCCCCCTCGGAGAAGTACTTTTCGATGACGACGCGGTGTGAGCCGACCTGGACCTTGGTACCCGGGGCGAAGGTGCCTGGAGAAGCGTTCGAAGTCGACATGGTTGGAGGGAGGGTACCCGGAGCACCTACAGAGTATGCGGCGGCCATGGCGGGAGGCTTGCGTGTCCGGGGAAGGGTAGCGGTCAGGGTTCAGGGCAGTCGGGCGTGCGTCGGACACGGCGGTGCGGTGAGAGGGGAAAGGACAGACGTGTTGTGATGGGTTCACGGCATCCGGAATATCGGTGTGTCAGTTGTAGATTCCCAATTGGCATGCGTGTCAGGAGCTGCTTGGACTTGTGCTGAGCCTCAAGCCAACAAGTCCAAGTCGCTGCCCACCGTCATGCCAAGTCCGTGCGGCCCGTTGGCACCACCGAGCACCGCCGCATGTGAAGGTCCAACATTTGTTTTCTTTTATTCTTCCCTGGACAAATCTATACTTCCGTAGAACACAGCAATCATGCGCTCCCACCTCGACCCCAGCGAACTCGGCACCAAGCAATAGTACGCCTCTCCGGACCCAGCGTCATGCGACAAGAACACAGCTGACCAACTGCGCAGTTGGGACGACGCCTACGCGCGTGAAATCGCAAACCACCAACAGGACGCACAAGACGAGGGCACCATCTGGTTCGACGACAGCGGCGCCGAAGAGAAGGTCCTTGAGCTCCTGGAAGCTCTGGAAGACGAGCGTCTGCTCAGCAAAGACGACTCGCGCATCCTCGACTTGGGAACCGGCAATGGACACATGCTCTTTTCTCTTCTGGACGAGGACTGGGCTGGGGAACTGGTCGGCGTCGACTACAGCGACACCAGCGTGAAGCTCGCCCGCCAGATCGCTCAACGCCGCAGCGAAGAGGGTGCTCCTGCCCGCTTCGAGGAATGGGATCTTCTGAACCACCAGCCAGGAGAATGGCTAGCCGAAGGCTTCGATGCTGTATTGGACAAGGGCACTTTCGACGCCATCTCGCTCTCCTCCGAAACAGACGCTCAGGGCCGCCGTATCTGTGAATCCTACCGCGAACACATTACTCCCCTCATCAAGCCTGGCCAATTCTTCATCATCACCTCCTGCAACTGGACCAAAGAGGAAGTCATGAACTGGTTCGTCGCTCCTGACGGCGAGCTGCAGTTCTTCGATGAGGCCAAGTATCCCACCTTCACTTTTGGCGGCCAGCAGGGCCAGAGTGTTTGTACTCTAATCTTCCAACGACGCCTCAACTGATAAACCTCATGTCCTCCAAATCGCGTCCGACATCTTGGTCACTTTGGCCATCTCGTCCACATCATGCACACGCACTATGTCTGCTCCACCTTGAACGGCTGCTGCCACAGTCGCTGCCGTGCCCCATGTGCGCTCTCTTGCGTCCTTGACTCCAGTAATCTTGCCGATGAAGCCCTTTCTGCTGCTGCCCAAGAGCCATGGGAGACCGGCCAAACCAGGCCACTTTCTGAGTTCACCCATGCGTCTGAGAATGTCCAGGTTTTGCTCGGTCGTCTTGGCAAATCCAATTCCCGGGTCGAGGACTATGCGCCAACGACGGATGCCAGCTTCTTCTGCCGCTTTGACCCGATCGAGGAGTTCCTTGGCTATTGTAGGAATTAGACCATCAGGATATGAACAGTTTTCCGCACTGGTCATTGTCGCCGGGGTACCCCTCATGTGCATCAAGCACACGGTGCAGCCCATGCGCCCAACTGTAGGGAGCATGTCGGCGTCAAGTAGGCCTCCAGAAATGTCATTGATAATGTGTGCTCCAGCCTTGATAGCTGCCTCAGCCACTGTTGCACGATACGTGTCGATGCTGATGCAAGTGTTGGATCCGTCTGGCAGGGATTTGATGACCTTGATGGCAGGCAGGACGCGCTGAATCTCTTCTTCCGCCGTCACGTCCGGAGCATTGGGCCGAGATGATTGCCCACCTATATCGATGAATGTAGCACCAGCACAAATATGAGATGCAATCGTCTTTCGGAGCGCCATCTCGTCTGTTGGTGAATTGAGACCTCCATCCGAGAATGAGTCAGGGGTCGTGTTGAGAATAGACATGACGTGCGTGGGACGTGTATTTTCCAGAGCGCGAATCGAAAACGTGTTTTCTCCCATGCTCGTCGTGGTTGATATGGGGGTGGAAGGAGAAGATGCCAGTTTTCGCAAACTCTCCGAAAGAGGCACTTGTGTCTGACCAATTGGAGGTGTCGTATCTGGAATGATGCTGAGGATGAATGAGACATGGCAGTCAACTTTGTAGGAATGGAAGAAGCACTCACTCGCACAGTGGGCGGAGCACGAACTCTCTCTCGAGCATCAAGACATGCGGTACCTTCAAGCGATCGGTATCAACCACTTGATCTTCGTACAACAGAATATCGAGGTCGATGCTTCGGGGTCCTTTGTCGATGAGCTTGACACGCCCTAGCTCATTCTCGATGGCCTGCAACCTATCCAGTAGGGGCATTGGCTCTAGTGTGGTTTCTATCTGTCCTCGAATGTCAGTCATCATCTCAACAAGCCATGTGAAGAAGGCTCCAACCTCGCATGCGCCGTTCAGAAAGCGAGCCTGGTCCTCGACGTACATGGGCTCGGTCTCGTAGAGCGAACTTGTTCGTGTAATTTTGATGTCTGGATGCTGATCGAGAGCCAGACATGCTTTCTCAATCATGTCAAGCCTGTCACCTACATTGCTGCCAAGAGCAATGTGTGCTCTTCGGCGGACCTTTGCATCAGTAGACATGGTGCGACGAAGCAGTGGCATGGCCGATGTTTGGGTCTTTCCTTGTTGTAAAGGCAAGCCACTCATTCGAGGTAGAGGTGGACAGGATCGTGTTGATACGGCCGTCCTTGAAAGCTGATGGCAAGCACGGCTGGGTGAGGATAAAGAAAAAGGACGATGGCTATATGCTTGAGCGCATCTACGAGACAATCTGGTCGTCGTGATGGCGTATCTCATTCCGGAACTTTATGTTGTGTCGGTAAAGAGGGCCAAGGATGGTGGTGAATTTTTCGGCCGGTGGGCGAAAGCGGGTTGAGCTGCAAGCAAGAGATCCGATAGCGGAAGAAAGCAAGGTGACTTCTAGACCATCGAGTTTGATCTTGATTTTAGGTCCTGAAAGAAGGCTGAGAATGTTTGGCTGCGTGCATCAGATTGGCAAGGAAAGAGGATAGCAAGACAGACTCGACCTCGGAGCGAGATGTGAGGCTGCTTCAAGATGCCCAGTGCATGCGATCAGGCAGGCACGTGAAAAGAAACCCTGGCCGGAAGGTGAGGCAGCAGATCCGAAAAGCTTCCCCAGACGCCCCGCTTCTGAGGCTTGTGCACCTGTCAGGGCAACATAAACATTCATCTTGCGCTTGACTCGTCGAATATTCATTCTCTCATGGTGTTACACGATGACGGTTTCTGTGAACATGATGGAAAGGAAGAGACATTCCCTAGGCAACATGCGAAGAGCTGGAGAGGAGCTACGAGTCCCGTGATGGCAGATGATCATGTCAAAGGATGTTGCTGCGGAGTGTCAAGATGCCTCGGCATCTGGTGATCAAGACTTATTAGTCCTCGGTCGTGCCTGTCTCCTCCTTTCCTCGCATCCATACATCTGTCTAGCGCATCGCTTGCCCGGCTCCTGACCATCCCAGATCACACACCATATTGTCGACGTTCAAAATGGCTTCTTCTCGTATGAAGGCCTTCAGGACAACACCCGACGCTTGCTGACAAGATGCAGAGCAAATTCGAACTACAACGACCGATCTCCTGAAGATCAACCACCCCGTCATGCTGGCTGGCATGAACGTTGCCGCTGGCCCCAAACTCGCCGCTGCCGTCACAAACGCTGGTGGCTTGGGTGTCATCGGCGGAGTCGGCTACACACCAGACATGCTGCGCGAGCAGATTGCCGAACTCAAGAGTTATCTCAAGGACAAGAACGCTCCATTTGGTGTCGATCTTCTGCTTCCGCAAGTAGGTGGCAGTGCCAGAAAGACAAAGTACGCATTACCCTTCCCAAGAGACATGATTGTGGTACTGACGGAAGATGCAGCTACGACTACACCAAGGGCAAACTCGACGAACTCGTCGACATCATCATCGACTCCAAAGCCTCCCTCTTCGTCTCCGCGGTCGGTGTTCCCCCAGAGCACATTGTCGAGAAACTACACAAAGCTGGAGTCCTGTACATGAACATGATCGGCCACCCCAAGCACGTCAAGAAATGTCTCGATATTGGTGTCGACATGATCTGCGCCCAGGGTGGAGAAGGAGGTGGACATACTGGCGATGTGCCTACAACCATTCTGATCCCCACCGTCGTCAAGATGTGTGAAGGTCACAAGAGTCCCTTGACCGGCAAGCCGGTGCAGGTCATTGCTGCTGGTGGTCTCTTCAACGGCCAGTCGTTGGCAGCCGCCCTCATGCTCGGTGCCACCGCCGTGTGGATCGGTACTCGCTTTGTACTCAGTGAGGAGGCCGGCGCCAGCAAGGCTCATCAGGAGGCGGTCCGCACCTCTGGCTTCGACGACAATGTCCGGACCATCATCTTCACCGGACGCCCACTTCGTGTGCGAAAGAACCCGTACATCGAGAAATGGGAGAATGAGAGACAGGCCGAGATCAAGAAGCTGACATCCGAGGGTGTCATCCCTGTCGAGCACGATCTCGAAAGTCTAGGTGATGATCTTGACGATGATACTATGGATAATGCTCGACCTTTTCTGATGGGCAAGGCTGCCGCTGTCGTCAACGAACGGCAGTCGGCCAGGCAGATTGTTGATGAGATGGTTAGCGACGCCGTGTCATGCATTGGCAAGGGCAACAGCAGCATTGTCAGCAAGAGCAAGCTTTGAGTGACGCTGTTTACTTTATAATGACTTTCCGAATTGCAAGTATGATTATGTTCTATCTTTTCTCTCCGAAGCTTGATCCAACGCAGCTATTTGGCCAATACGGTAGAATCCGAGAAACTGCAACGATAAATGCGACGAAAAAGTGCCGGGCAGTTGTAGCAACGCAAAGCCACAGTGGAGTACCTACTTCTTCTCACCTCCCGAAAAGCGAGGTGGCGAGTCAACTCGTTGTGAGTCGTGGAGTGTAGAAGGCGGAATTCCCACCTCGGAATCATCGTCGTCAACACGAGAATGCCATTGGGGTGGAGGTGAGCAGAAAGTAGTTCGTGTTCAGGGTCGATGGCATTCGTCCTCGGACGCGGTAGGTCTGCCATGGCCGTTCAGAAGACGCTAGGGGGTCCCGGATTACCTACATGGGTGACAGGAATGGAGCAACAAGATACAGAAGAGAAGAGCCTAATTACAGAAATCCCGCGGCCTGCTTTTCTGCACCTTCCTCGGTCGCACGTGCGATGAATGCCCTAGGTAGACGGTCAGCTCGTAACGTGGACCCGAACAGGCGCTTAAGCGGATCTCAGGCCTGCCTGACCGACTCCCCGTCTGTCCCCCCAACTCAGGTCTAGTGAGCGGAGCATAGCTTGGTAGAGCGTGCCGGGTCTACGCATCGCCACAGCAGATGCCACAATATAAGACGATGGGTCTGTGGTCGCAGGCTAGCGCTGCTGCGGTGGTGCCTTCGTCCCTGACTGAAATCTCTCACAACCCGCAAGCAGACCGTCGAGATCAAATCCCTGCTTATCACTCTGGGGTCACTCGTTCGACACTCATGAGTCTGAGGCTACACCAGCCAAAACGTTTCTAACAACGAGCCAGTTTGCCCCCACAGTGTTTCTCTGAGAACCAGGTTCGGCCGTCTCGACAACCAGGCCGCTCGGAGTCGAGTCCGAAGAAGGCTTTGCCATTTCAACTGGATATCTTCCCTCGACTTGACAACACTGCTCCCATCCAGAATTCCCGCACGTCTCTCTCTGACCTGACGCTTCTGCCGTTGTTTCTAGAAGGCTCATATCAACAGCCCTCGAATTGCCGCGTCAGGATTCGGAGACAAAATCCACAGATCTGTGCCCGACGGAACAGACGATTCGCATCGTCGATTTGAACAGCTTACGGCACTTCGGGAAACTTGTCTGGAGGCTGGCTCATTGAACACTGGCAATCCTCATGCACAACCAAGTACAAGATTCTCAACTTTGCCGACCATATCTGGACCTCGCATTACCACTGCCCTTTACGCATTTCACCGCAACTCCTCAACCTCCTGGCATCCGAGTCTCGCACTCCCAAGATGAGCACGGATGCGTCGTCGTCAACCAGACCAAAGAGACAGCTCGTCAAGGCCGCATGTCAATCATGTCAGAAGCGCAAAGTAAAAGTGAGAACTGCCTTGAACTGGCTCAACAAGGGCCTCTGTTAATCACAAACCGTCTAGTGCAGTGGTGAGCGACCCATGTGTATGTTCTGTCAACAAAGAGGCCAATCTTGTGTCTACGACTCGGAAGCAGGCATATCACGAGTCGAAGCCGTGCGTCGTCGAAACAAGGAGTTGGGCGAACGGAACTCCGACTACGAACTTGTTTACAACGCTTTGCATGCTACACCAGAGTCGGAAGCCTTTGAACATCTTCGTCGGCTGAGGGAGTGTCCAGATGTAGAAACCTACGCCAGAACGCTCCGCAAATCGCGACCGCCTTCGAGGAAACGACCCTCGGACCACCTTCTGGAAGATGGCGCACCCTCCAACCTGTCCCCCATGTCGACCCAGTCTCAGGACCAACAAGACGGCGATTCGAACTTGTACACAGACTCTCTCTCTATGACAGACTACACAAGTCCCACACAGCAACCTCCTCTGATGATCGATCCTCGCCTCGGTCAGCAGACCTTGTACAGTTTCTCGGGTACCAATGGTTCGACTCTACAGAGCCTGTGAGTGGCATTGTCCCTTTCTTGTCAGTCATCGTCTATCTTCGGTGATGTGCAGCCACCACGAATGAAGCCTCTTGAGGAAGTGAGCTCTGTTTTCCAGGAATCGCGTATACTCCGGTCAGTATCGAGGCTAATTTATTCTTAGAGCGGAGATCTGGCCGTTCCAGGACTCGTCCCATATCCAACAAGAATCCTACCAAGCCGACATTCGAGACTGGACGAGGACAGATGGTCAAGCTGGCCCATCCCAGAATCCTTATTTCTACAACTCACACATGTCCCAGACCGACTGGACGAATAGAGATGTTGACTCTGGCACTGGACAACCAATGGGTCGAAGGCAGTCGGGATTCGGGGGCTGACAGACACTGTCTGGAGTAGCGGAAACGACCAATGACCTTGTTCTCGATCAGCTATATCGACAAAGCCACCTACTCGAGTTTCTATACCTTGACCGCGACCGCGACCGCGACCCGCACTACGACCACAACCGTATCTCATATCAACGGCATCATGCTATGACTGGCATCCACCTCGGGTGACCCGACGGTCTTCATGGTCTCCAGCTACAAAAGCAATCTCGAAACGGTGAATAGATGGAACCAATGTCATAAAGGAGGAAACACAATGCACGCGAAAGAATTGGTGATCAGGCACATGCGAAGTCCAATATCATAATGGTTGGACCCGAATCTCTGGGAGTCGCCCTCCGACTATTGATGCCGGTACGCTGCGCTTGTTTCCTGCGCCAACGGCACTTGACTTCCGAGCAAAATGGCAGACGAGCCATGGCATGCGCAGGATATGCGCCGTGTCGTATGATGGGAACCACAAAGCCCATTATTAGAGCCACTTTTCATCCTTTTCTTCTAAACGGTCTCCGCATGCTTTACCTTTACAGCATAGCCCGATGATACGCACACATCATGAGCCACGACTGCTGCGGATAGAACGCGGATTCTTTACAGGATGACAAGATGTCACAACGAGCTCATCCAACCAATTCATCTAGTCATTAGCAAAAGGCGGCAGACGTCGTTCACAAAAGCCAAAGCCAAAACCAAAAGTGACGTTCCAGACTCGGAGTGCATTGCCGAACCAATGGGACGTGTCACCGTTCGGTAATCGGGAGATCTAGCTCGACTTTGTCAGATTCAGCAGCATGGAATTCGATTGCTTCCATCCCTTCCATCACACATCAACCCCTCCCGAGTGCTTTTATCTTTCCCTCTTTTTCCTCAATCAGCTGATTGCATGCATCATGTTCTGTCTGCTTCTCGGCGCGAGAAAAAGCCAAGGGACTCGGAAATCGCGTATTCTTCTGTGCATCTGAGATTTGCATCGGGGAAATCGGGGGATTGTGGTTACGCGAGAGGGGGCTGGAACATGGGATCAATGATAACAGTTTTCGATGGACTTCAGATTTCTCCAAAAGAGGCTTGCTTGCGCTCAACAATGACAAAAAACGCCGAAACCTCGAGTAGAAGGCGAAGAGAACGCGCATACATGTCAGCCCGAGTACGAAATCGGTCAGGCAATACTGGTGGTCAAAAGGCTCTCTGGCTGGAGGATTGCCTGCCCAAGTATTGACCTGGTCACCTTGATGGTGTCTGGCTTCAGCGTACTCATACTGCCAGTCTTATGCGATACCGCGAGTCATTCTTCTCGCGTCTCAGCTCACGAGGTATGCATCTGATCCTTCCTAAAGCCTCAATTCACAGCTCAACCAAGCCACATTTGTGACCGCCTCGACTTTCACAACAAGCCATCATCCAAGCTCCCGGCGCACTACCGAGGAGGGTCCACAAGCTGAGCTGTCAAGCACCCCTTGAACCAAAGCAGCATGTATCCACCCACCCAACACGGCAGGTGCATCTCCGACTCGGTGCCTGTTGCTTTGGCTTCAACGTCCAAAAAGAACAACCCTCCGCTGCCTCGGCACGCGGTATGCATCCGGGAGTCCGATATTCGTCATAATTTCAATCGTGAACGACACGTGCATTTGTGCCAAGCATGAATCTTGTCGCCACATCATTTCTCCACAAATTTCTTTCTACGATGTCTCTCGACGCCGACTCGCGATGCTTGAACAAATTCCCGATGCGTACGTCGCAATTCAGGCTTGACGCTATCAATTATCGAAAAGTCTTTGCACACAGTGACGGTGTTTTTTTCGCTTGTCGGCGCGCGTTTCTGGCGTTTTTGGCGGCGGCGGCAGAATATCGAAATCAGAGATCTGTATCTTCGATGAAGACCAGGGCTAATGTCTGGCTTTTGGCTGTTGCCAAGCAAAGACTGATGGACCCGAAGATGGAAGTTGTATACCGTTTTTCTAATGTGTGGATATGGTTTCGTTCTCGCTCTCGCTTTTGTGTGTGCCTTGACAGCGCGATTTGTTTGAGAGTAGTCGCCAGAAAACAGAGTCGTTTGCGAGTCGTCGGATGTGGCGGTGCGGTGGTTTTCAGCGTGACGGGTCTCATGGAGTGCGCGCTTTGCTGCCGAGAAACTGTTCTATGCGACTTTATGTATAATGTGAATTCCTGTATGGCTTCCATCTTATGTAGCTTTTCGAGCTCGAGACTGGATAGACATTAAACGTTACATTTGTCAAATCAGCTACAGCGGATGATGCTCGTAGGTGGCTCTGCTTGTCGAGTTTGTGGCTGAAGCCCAAAAAAAAACATTCAACACCACATTCACGGTCTAGATACTGAGATCAAGAAGCAATGGATCTCTGAACAGGGGTAGAAAACCTCCTTTTGCATTATTTCCACAAGCAAAATAAACCAAGAACCACAGCTCTCAACAAGCCCCATCTCCCTTTTTCACAATTTTCAACATCAGGGTGTCACCCTCACCATCTCCTTCCCATGATATATTTTTTTTCCATCTTCTTTGACGCCTTCTCCTGCTTTACAACCATCTCGCCTTCTCCCCCCATCACTCCTCTACAACCCTTATCCTCGGCATTGCTTCCCTGAGACGCTTTTTGTCTTGTTCGCTGGGCGTGTAACCTAGTCTTTCTTCTGCCGTGTCGGCGAGAAAGAGACCGAGTGTCGCGTACCCGATTACACCGCCGCCGACCATGAGGCGTGTTTTTGGTGATAACGAGGTGTAGTAGCTAGGGGAATGTTGGTCAGTGGGTTTATAGAAGGAGTGGTGGGTGAGATAGAGGAGAGATTTTGGGGGATAGAGAGGGTCGAGAGAGAGAGAGAGGGAGTGATGGGATATAAGAGCAAGAGATTGATGATGATGGCAAAAGAAATGGCATGGACAAGAAGATTGAGGCAATGAGGACAAAGAAAATTATGCAATTTCCCGAAAAAAAAGAGAGTAGAGAGTTTGCTGTCGGTAGAAGAGAGAGAGAAGGAAAAGAACGACATAGACTTACCGCCACAGCGACATGGTGAATTTTGTGTCACTTCTACTGAGTGTATAGCTCTTGACGTTATGATTTGGCACGCTGCTGTAGCATGACTTGATGGGATTGATGTTGTTTTGCTGTGATGGAGGCCTAAATGCGCAAGGAGGAAAGATGGAGTGCTTGACTGGAGAGCATGATTGGCCGCTTTAGGGGTACATCATGACGAGTGCTGTTCCACGTCTGTGACCGCGAGCTGACACCTTCGACTTCTTTGTTGTCGACCTTTTTACGTGCAAGCGCGACCACTGTTTTGTTCTTGCAAGAACTCGGATGGAAAATATCGTGTACTCGCCACCGTAACTCAGCACCGACTGATAGCATCTTGTACCGCGTATGCGTCAAGAATTGGACACATGCGCCTTGCATACATTTGCGACGACCGTTCTGCGCGACACTCTGTCATCAGCAATATTTTAACAAGAGGACAGGACAGACTGTTCCTCATACTCGAGTACTTGAACAGAACAACTCCCGGAAAGACGAGAGAGTGGTCAAGTTCGAGAACATCTTCAGACCGCGTACTATGAGCCTAACTACTGACTTATCCTGACTCGAGACATTGCAAAACCTTTTTGTCGGTTAAAGTCTTGAGTACTCGATCTGAGCCTCAGCCCATCATCAGCACACTATGTATGTGCACTGATGACTCTTAGAACATCCTTCCATACTCTACCTCTCCGCGGACGCAGCTTCGAGGATCCCACACTGAGAACTGCGTATCATTGACCCAAACTACTCCCCTTGCCTCTCCTTCATGGACTCTCAAAAGTACAGCAGGAAGAGCAATCGCCACAGAAGCGCCTGATCCTGTGTTTTGAAAGCTATCGAGAGCCCGTGTCAAATGGAACACTGATACCACAGCAGTGATGCCCCGATAGAAAAAGGGATCCCGGAGACACAACGATTGCGAGAACGGACTAGATTCTCATTCTTGTGCTCTCATGAGGAAACCTCCATGTTCCAATCATTGAACCATCAGAAAGGCGGATAAACACAAAGACATGGTGACGTCTTGTGCAAACCAGAGAAGAAGAAAAAAGAAAAAAAGAAAGCGGGCAAAGGTCAAAACACGGAAAGCGGAAGTTAAAATAAGTGGTACATAGCGAGACGTAAGAAAGGAGTGCATAAGCTTGGGATGACAGGCGAAAAAAGGTGATCTGCAAAGGCAAGATCGGATATCGAAGAACAGAACTCCAGCCTCCAGCCAAACCACCAAAAGATCGGGAACTCATCAAGAAACGCCGTGTATATCCCAGGAGCCAGTTTTTTGTATCCATTTCTCTTCATGTTGTCTCGGTAGAAGCCCTCGGAGAGGACCTCGGGGTACGTTGCAAGTCAAGAACGAATGGCTTGACACCAGGAATTGGATCTGGAAATGGACGAAAGAGCCGAAGGAGCCCAGCGGGCGACTGGGAAGTCTCGCTCGGCGTCGACGCAACACACTCGCATCAAAGGGCAAAACGCAGCACGACCACTGCGCACTAGACAAGCGAAACAGAGCCCAGACCAAGCCTCTCAAGTTTGCGGTAGCATATGATGCCTTCTGGACCTATCCAGCGGGCTCTCGGCAACAGGGTGTTCATCGTGATCATCAGCCAACTCGGTAGCCTCAGAGTCCAGACTGTCCCTATCTGCGGCAGTAGCGGCAGCCATACGCGCCTGTGCCTCTCTTGCAATACGCGGCAGGGGGTCATGTGCTAGCGGAGGCGAGCTCGAGGGAGCGTTGAACGGCATGAAGCGGTTTGAGAATATGTTCGGTGTGGAGAAGAGAGCTTGTTGAGCTTGAGGCTGGGATTCGGCACCATGTGTGTGTTTGTCGTTGTAGGGACGTAGTGGTGGGGGAGCCATGGGCAGGGCGTCGGGAGAGGGAGGGGCTTGTGGTTGTTGTCGTGTGGGTTGCTTGGCCATGATCTGCAGACGCGAAAAGGGCACGTTGATCTGGTTGGTGCGGACCTTGTAGATGGCGATGCGTAGACGTAATCGTAGAGTCTGAGCAGCGGTCCGGATGGACATGGATGCTGACGACGAGGTGGCTAGGTGGTGCTGGTGTTGTTGCGAGATGTGCTGTTGTGACGAGGGGTCGTAGTTGATCAGCGACGAGAAGGAGCCACGGGTGGCATTCGAGTTCTGGGACGAGCGACCGCTGTCGGCATCGTCGTGCGAGTCGTGGTCGGTGGGAGAGAGGCCCTTTTGCTGGTCGTGGTTCGGCTGCGGCGTGATGCGGCGCGACCGGGCATAGTTGTGCGAGAGACGGCGGCGCTTGATGTAGCTGAAGCCTTTTCCATCATCAAAGACATTTGCCTGTCGCTTGAGCGGGCTGCCTCCCCGTTGCTGTTGTTGTTGGTGGTGCTTGTCGAGTTTGGCATTTGGCGTCAGGTCGCCCAGCACTGGTCGCTTGGAATTGTCTGGTCGTTGTCGAGCGATTGCTTTTCCTGGTGGTCCCATGTTTTCACCCTGGACTTGGAATAACGGACGTGATGATGGAGCCGACGACATGATGACCTTGTATACGCAATGTGCTTGTCAAAGTGCAGCGCGTTTCTGGGTTAGTACAGGACCGTCGCATCCAAACGTCGAGCAGCCGAACATGTGGAGAGGGAGTCTTTTGTGCAATGACGTGCATAATTTCCGAACAACACTAAATGAACCTAATCACTTCTCCCTCTTCTGTCATCCTCCGACTCGAGCGCAATCCTCTTGCGCAAGAACCCTACGGTAGGTGGTTGGATGATCTCGTTGAAGAGCATGGTGCCGTACACCAACAGTCCAAAGCCCACCACTTGGAGCCACTTGAACGTCTCCCATCCCAGCCCAAGACTGACTACCCAGATGAACAGCGTTCGGCAAGTGTCAATCGTGCTGCGAGCTGTCGCCGACACTGTACGCGTGACCGACAGTCCAAAGAAGTTGAAGCCACCAATAGACACCATCGTCAACAGACTGCTGACTGCGATCGCTCTATGTCGAAGCACTTGACTCAGTCCTTCCTTTGCATCAAAGTACCCTCCTCTGCCAGCCTCGGTACGTCCGACTGCAAAGTGTAGAATCACCATACCGATAGCTGTGACTGAGAATCCAAACACGCCCTCCCATCCGACAGTTGCCAGAGGGTCTAGCTCATACTTGGCCATGATGCTCTCTTCCAACACAAACTGCGATGCCGTGAAGATTTGCGCTCCCGCAATCAAGAGTATGCCAATGATGGTTTGAGCTGCCGAGTGTTCTTGAGCAATGGCTGCGACGCTCTTCGACGCGTCACGAACCATGTGCATGGTGCTGTCAACCATCTGGTGTCGCAGCTCGCTCATGCTCGGGGGGTCAGCTCCAGGTGTGGTTTCAGGCACTGTGGCCTTTTTGTTCTCCAAAGCTCCAGCGAGGCCAACTACTGCCACTCCGGCGACGACGATGAACAAGCTGGCCCACTTGAAAGTGTTCAGGTGTCTCTTGAGGAAGACGACACTGAAGAGTCCGACGAAGAGCACGAGAGCACCTCTGGTCATCTGGTATATACTGGCTGCGACGAAGAGCAAGCCTACGTTCATCAAGGTGGTTCCGGCAATGTCGCAGCATGCAGGCAGGGCAAGCAATAAGATCTTCCATCCTCGGAGCGGCAGTCTCTGTCCAGCGTGCTCTGCATCGGCAAAGGGCTTAGCAGGTACGTTTGTGGCATCGGCGGGAGCTTCGACGTCCTCTTGCAAGAGAGGGTCGCGGCTGTCGTCCGTGCCGAGCGGCTGGTATGCGGTTGCGGCCGAGGTCTTGGTGACGAAGCGAGAGAAGAGATAGGAGATGAAGACGACGAGCCAGCAGCCGGACTCGCCAACAAACATCTGTAGTGTCTGGATGACGGGCTGCTCGAAGTTCTTGCGTTTGGCGGGGCTGGGGTCGTCACAGTTGGCGACACATTGCATATCCTGGGGTTGAGTCAGCAGTGGAAGGTCAGAGGAGATTCGCGAGGTCATACCTGGTATTTGGTAAAGAGAGTGTTGCACATGCCCGTCAGTAGCATCATGGCTACCAAGACCGGGATCATTGCTTTGGACGCCATGTCGGCGGACAATTCAGAGCGTGGAGCTCTGAGTTGTGGATCGTAGGATGGGCAGCGGAGACCCAACACGCGAAGGATGATCAGTTGTGTGTATGGACAGGAACAAAGCGTGCTTGAGAGAAGGGGAGAAGGAGTAGGAGTAGGAGTAGGAGATAGCAATGACACAGCGCATGCGGAGTTAGTCGGCGTTGGTCATGCGCCTTCCCCGGCTTTGATAACGTTATTGATAGTCGAAACCGGGCCCATGTACCTGACTCGAGCCGAGACGACCAATCACCCATGACCAGTCAATAAGCACATGTTCTTCGGACAATGTCTTCTGTCTTGGTATGCCTGTCTCGGGATCGAAATCTGGACTTGTCATGCCAATACACCTAGACAGAGGAGTGGGAGCAGAGTTGTGCAGCGCAGCCAATCACATTGGACCTCTATTCTCCTTTAGACTTCTCGGTCACTCGGGGGAAGGATTGCCAAGCTCACGCGTCACGAACAGGGAAGGAGGTCATTCGAGAAAGTCTTGTACAATCATGAAGACCTGTCGCCAACCCCCAAGACACTGATGCTATCGCCGGGTCGGGTGATTCAAGACAACCAGCAAGCGGTGCTGTTGGGTACCCTGCTCGTCACCACCGCCCTTGCTCTAGTCGGCACCTCGCCCCGACACTCCCTCACCACCAGCGCTGCGGCATGGACATGTCTCTGGGCATATACGCGCTTCAGAGGCCGTCTTAGCAACACTGAAGAGTCGCAAGGGCGAATCTTGTCATGGGCAGCAGGAGTGCTGTTGGCCTTGTCCAGCGTGTGCGAACGGGCTGTAGAAAGAGGTCACATATACTGGGCAAAGGTCAGACCGGGTGCCCCTCGAGTATATACACAATGAACATCGGCTGAAATCTCTCTCCTCCAAAGGCTCTACTCCCCATTCTCGTCTGTGTGGTCGTCAAGGTGGATGCATTCGGCACCGCGCGCTTCAACTCGAGTACCGACACTCGGTCTGCAGAAAAACCACGGAGCGGAGACGCGCGACTCTTAGCAGTGCTTACCGTGTCGGCGCTCGTGGCTCTGACTTACGTGAGCGAGCTGAGGGCAACACTCGCGTTGGGTTGTTGTAATGCAGTCCTCGTGGCCGTGGTGCTGTCGCTCTTACAGTCTGCCCACCGCGAGACCGTGTCGACCGGCGGTCCCGACGACGGAGTGATATCGGTCAGCGGTCTTCTGTCTCAGCCGACCATCAGAAAAGACACACAGCAAGTGCTGGTCGATGTGTCGTTTGCAGCCGCAATGGCGCAATGGCTGTCGGCTTTCGTCCTCGAGGGTTTCAGCACCAGACCATTTTGGTTTGCTTTTCTACCACAGCAGATCTTGATGGCCGTTTTGGGCTTGGGTATGATAGTGGTTCATGTCTTGTTGAACAGAACAATCATCCTCGCGGTAAGTCGATCACGCGATAAGAAGACCCGAAATGGAAGGCGGACGCACCTCGGCAGGTGAACTGACCAGGGTGTTTTGCAGGTCGATAAATGCGACCAAGTCACGACAGCTTCGACTTTTGTTGTCTCAGCACTTGGCGCCCAACTGGCAGTCGACTTCTCACTAGGACGCCTGTGGTTTGCGTTGCTATGTCTGCTCTCACTCTACGCCTTTCTCCATGACCGCTCGACCTCGACGACTCGACACTCTGCGCCAGACGGTCGAGCAAACATGCGTTCGAGACGCCTTCTCACACTGCTGCTGTTTGTGTCGCTAGCTTTGCTTGCAGTCTTCAACTTCCGCGACCGCTTGATAGAAAGAGTCATTCCCAATAGCCCCACTGGCCCTGCTGGTCCCGAGTCACCTCCATTGCGTGACCAAGATCTGTCTGTTCCTTTGCAATACAACGACAGCCATGTCCATCCAATCGAGTATCTGGCAAGAAACGCCGAGAACGACTTCAGCCTTCTCTTGCAAAGACAGTCACGAACCCTGCAGGAAGCCGTCACCGAGTACAAGCGCCGATACAACATCCCACCTCCTCCCCACTTCGACAAGTGGTTCCAATTCGCCCAGGACCGAAACGTCCAGCTCATAGACGAGTTCGACACCATCTACCACTCGCTACTTCCGTTCTGGGGTCTGAAGCCTGTGACCATAAGACGAAGGGTCCAGGAGGCAATTGGCTTCGATGGCAACAATCTGATTGCTTTGATGATACGAGGTGGAAAGGTTACACACGTACGGAGCGGTCAAGAATGGCAGCAAAAGGCGACGATCGGCATGATGGACAAATTTATTCAGTACCTGCCCGACATGGACCTGGCTTTCAACATCCACGACGAACCTCGAGTCGTTGTCCCACACGATGAATTGTCTCGCTTGGTAGACGTAGCGAAGACCAAGAATATGCCCGCCGCCTTTTTGAACCCCAGCCCCAAGGACGCCTTTTCACCTCGTCCGAAAGACCTGAACCCAGGTGAACGTGTTGACGAGGTCAAGGTCACACGCTTCAACGTGTTTGCTCACCAGCCTACCTGGATCCCTTCGCGCATGTCGTGTTCTCCAGACAGTCCTGCTAGAGCGCTGGAAGAAGAAACAACCCCTGACAATATCGCATCCTATGCCATGAGCGAGCTAGGCTTTGTGTATAACGACACTGCTTTTAGTGATGTGTGCAACTCTCCTTCCTTCGGCACATCACATGGCTTTTTCGACCGACCAAACGCCTTCAACGTCGTGCACGACCTTGTACCCATCTTCTCGCAATCCAAGATGAGTAGCTTCCAAGATATCCTATATCCTTCGCCTTGGTACTGGTATGGCAAGGTCACCTACGACTCGCACAAGGACGTGGCATGGGACAAGAAAGCAGGCAAGCTGTGGTGGGTCGGCAGCACGACTGGTGGCTTCTCACGCGACGGAGGCTGGCGCCGCCAACATCGTCAAAAGTTTGTGCACAAGCTCAATGCGCCTGACCAAGCCAAGATCATGTACGATGCACATCTCACCTCGGCCACTTCGCGCGACGATAAGACTCCCGACTGGCAAACGCGCTCTGTGCCGCGGTCCGACTATGCAGAACTTATGGATGTCCACTTCTCTCACGTAGGTCAGTGCGATCCTGGTGACTGCGATGCACAGAAAGAGTTCTTCAAGATCGTGCCACCAGCCGACCAGCAAGATGCGTGGAAGTACAAGTATCTGCTTGATATCGATGGCAATGCCTTCAGTGGTCGCTTCTATGCTTTCCTCAAATCCCACAGCTTGGTGTTCAAGATGGCAGTGTTCCGCGAGTGGCATGCAGAGTGGCTCAAACCCTGGGTCCACTACGTGCCCTTGAGTCTGAGAGCAGAAGAGGCTCTTGAGTCGGTACGCTACTTTGTAGCTGAAGAGGCTGGTAAGAGTATGGCTGTAAAGATGGCTGAACAAGGCAGAGATTGGAGCAACAAAGTGCTCAGGAACGAAGATTTTGAAGTATGGTTCTTCAGGCTTTTGCTCGAGTACGGCAGGCTCGTGGATGATAACAGAGAAAGTGTCGGGTTTGTTGCATAGTATATATATTTACATAGCACTTTATGCATGTACATGTCATGAGCAGAATCACATGAAAAGTGTGTGAACAAGGAGCCTCAATCGCATGATTATTCCCCAATTGCAACGATGGCTATTAGTTCAATAATGGTTCACTTGATCATCTCGTCAAGTGTTTTCAGGACAGGATGACTTAAAAAACGAATGCGACTGATCGAAAATAACAGTGTCAAGGTGGCATGGTTAGCAAGCTGACGGAAAACGCCGGACGGACGTGAGTTGAAGCGTTGCGAAGCGTGAGCTGCACGGCAGATTCGCGTCATTGACTGTCGGCCTTTCTCTCGCCTTCTACTATCAGTCATCACCGCACCACCACCTCTCGCCGCTGCATACTTCGCCCTCGCCCGCATCGTACTATCCCCTCGCTGGATGGTTGTTGCACGCTGACCTCACACTTCACCCTCTCTCACCCTCGCCGCCTCGCATCCGCCACCAATCATGTCAGGCATCTTGAGGCAGACCATCAACCTTGGTCGCCTGTACAGGCCGACTTACCAGATCTCAACCCGCGGTCGCTCGCTATCATTAAGACCCGCTTCGATCCCGCGACCAACATATGCATATCAGCGCGTCCGCCGCTACGCCACCCAACCCGAAGAGCCTCGCGACAAAGATGAGGTCAAGGACAAGACTCCCGGTCAATCCGCTCCCGGCATGGAGCACCTCTACAACAAGGGTGGTCCTCTCACGAACGAGAAGGCTGCTTCATCTTCATCCGACTCCCCTCGCCCCGGCTTCGCGAAGCTTACCCCCGACGAAGAGAAGGAGCTCACCGAGGTTTTTGGTCAGATCAAGAAGGGCATGCCCGCCTCCATGGCAGAAGAGGTGGAAAAGACTTTCCAAAGGATTCGCACTGAAGGAATCCCCCAAGAGCTCCGCGATACCATGGACGAGCTCAAGCAGGGCCACATGACCCCTGCCGTCGCCGCCCGCCTGTGGCGTCAAGTCTCTTCCATGGCCAGAAAGACTGCCGAGAGCGACATCAAGAGCGAGGCCAAGGGCGCTCAGCAAAAGTCTGGCGCTCACGACCCCGGTGCCGGTTCCAAGTCAAAGTCGGACAACAAAGGCGAAGACAAGGATGGTCCAGCCTACCACATCAAGGACATCAAGCTGGACATGAACAGCATCATTCTTTCCGCCTTCACCTCATACCTCATCTACCGCCTGGTCGTCCCTAGCGAGAACTCCCGCGAGATTACATGGCAAGAGCTGAGAAACACCTTCCTTGACAAGGGCCTTGTCGAGAGACTTGTCGTCGTCAACAACAACAAAGTCAGAGTGCACGTTCACCAGCAGTCTGTTCAAGCCATGTACCCGGAAAGCCCTGCTGCTCACGGTAACTTCTACTACTACTTCTCCATCGGCTCTGTCGAAGCCTTTGAACGCAGACTCGACGACGCACAGGCCGAGCTCGGCATCCCGTCATCTGAGAGAATCCCTGTTCAATACAGCCGTGAGGTCTCTTGGGCTGACACGATATTGAGCTTCGGTCCCACCCTGCTGTTCATCGGTGCCATCTTCTGGCTTTCAAGAAGAGCCGCATCTGGAGCCGGCGGTGGTGGCAGTGGCGGAATCTTCGGCATGGGCAAGAGTCGCGCCAAGAAGTTCAACCACGAGACCGACGTCAAGGTCAAGTTCGCCGATGTCGCCGGTATGGACGAGGCCAAGGTCGAGATTATGGAATTCGTCAACTTCTTGAAGCAACCCGAGCGCTTCCAGAAGCTCGGTGCAAAGATTCCCAGAGGTGCTATTCTCTCTGGCCCTCCCGGTACTGGTAAGACTCTGCTCGCCAAGGCAACCGCTGGTGAGTCTGGTGTACCTTTCTTCAGCGTCAGTGGTTCCGAATTCGTCGAGATGTTCGTCGGTGTCGGTGCTTCGCGAGTACGCGATCTGTTCCAGAATGCCAGAAAGAGCACACCCTGCATTATCTTCATTGATGAGATTGATGCCATTGGAAAGTCAAGGTCAAAGCAAAACTTCGGAGGTGGTAACGACGAGAGAGAGGCTACACTCAACCAGATCCTCACCGAGATGGATGGTTTCGCTAGCACTGAACAGGTACGTTTCTATTGCCCCACAAAGCAACATACAACGATCTAATGTGTCTTTACAGGTAATTGTCCTTGCTGGTACCAATCGCGCAGATGTCTTGGATCAGGCCCTTATGCGTCCTGGCCGTTTCGACAGACACATTTCCATCGACAAGCCTACTATGGACGGACGCAAGCAAATCTTTGCTGTCCACTTGAAGAACATCGTGACAAAGGAAGATATTGAATATCTTAAGGGCCGCTTGGCAGCACTTACCCCTGGTTTCTCTGGTGCAGATATTGCCAACTGTGTCAACGAAGCCGCTCTGATTGCTGCTCGTGGTGGCGCTGACACTGTCAAGATGATTCACTTTGAACAGGCTATCGAGCGCGTCATTGGTGGCCTCGAGAAGAAGTCGTTGGTGCTCTCGCCCGAGGAAAAGCGCACAGTTGCATACCACGAGGCTGGCCATGCCATCTGTGGATGGTACTTCAAGTACGCCGATCCTCTCTTGAAGGTATCTATCATTCCCCGTGGTCAGGGAGCCCTCGGATACGCACAATACCTTCCCTCTGGAGATACCTACCTTATGTCATACCTGCAGCTACTGGACCGTATGGCTATGACTCTCGCTGGTCGTGTTTCTGAGGAGATCCACTTTGAGACTGTCACATCTGGAGCATCAGACGATTTCAACAAGGTCACTCGTATGGCCACCGCCATGGTCACCAAGTGGGGTATGTCGCCCAAGGTCGGTTACCTCTACTTTGAGGACGACCCGAACCAGCTCCAGAAGCCCTTCTCAGAGGAGACCGCCCGCAACATCGACACCGAGGTGAAGCGCATCGTCGACGAGGCATACAAGCAATGTCGCGACCTACTCGAAGAGAAGAAGAAGGAAATTGGCATCGTCGCCGAGGAGCTGCTCCGCAAGGAAGTCTTGACTCGCGACGACCTCGTCAGATTGCTTGGCCAAAGACCCTTCGAGGACAAGGGCGACTTTAGCAAGTACTTTGGCGGCCGCGGCGACCGTGAAGGTCCTGGCGCAGGAATCCCTGGCATACCCGAGAAGCCCGATGGACCTATCCTCCCTCCCGGTTCCTCCAACCCTGCACCTGTGGTTTTCAAGAACTTGAACCAATAAACTCAGGATGTCATGTATAGAAACCTCCGAAATGAATAATGGAGTTTTTGGGGTGTGGGCAATGGGGGTCTTTTTGTGTGTTTCCTCCGGCATCTCGTCTTTTTTTTCTATATTGCGCATAGCGGATTCCCTTTCTTTTGTATTATTACCTTTCTCTCCCATCAATCTTCGTGTACAAATCTTCTCTTGCTGTCAAGGATGTGTGTGGCGCACTGGAGGCGTTTTTGATGCTGTCAGGATCACATCAGCTGGTAGATATTTCCCCTCCACTCTTACAACGCATCATTATTTCTTTCTCATCCTCCACTACCGAGACATTCATCACGATGTGATGAGGGGTTGTCGTCGATCGAAACTACCTCTTGCATGAAGGACGCGGTTGTGAGGGCCGTACTTCCGTGTCCTCATCATTCTTCGGACCGAGGAGGACAAAGACCTTGGTTTGTAGTGCCCAGCTGTGGGCCATGTTGACACGGTGGAGCAGGCAGCGGCGGGGTGGTCCTCGATGAGGTAGGTGGATCATAGTAACAAAGGGTTGTGGCGCGGTCAAAGTCTTGGTTCTTAGCCGTGGAGTGGAGGAGGCGTGCTCTCATGTCTTCTGGAAGGAAAAGTTGCGACAAGAATCGCTGGCTTTTGAAACATGCGGAGAGTTCGTGGAGATGATAGGGACGAATGGCTTTATACTTGGTTTGTGTATCTAGTGAACCATCGCTACAGCAACTTTAAAGCGGGCTATAGTGAGCAGCAAAAACCCAACACAGTAGCACGATTAATCTCGCATCTGCCAGACCTGAGTGCAATTCCTCTCGGCCGAGATAGATTGCAGGAATGGTGTAGTCGCCTTTTTGTGGGTGGATCTACATAAAACTTCCCTCTACCGCACCATGCACCACCCCCGCCTTTCTGTCTGCCCTGCCCCGCAGAGTGAACGCGATGTTCAAAAACTCCAGTCTTGTGCATATCTCCGAAAAGGACGGCGGCGCGGCGTAGCGGCACCTACCTTTCCGTTCCCCCCCTTAGCATTTGCGAGGCAGAAAAAAAACGTGACATGGTACGTACGAAAGGTACAAGATGCGTATTTTTTTTCTGTCCTCTTGCCTCCATGCTTACACCCATTCCCCTCTCGTGACCTGGTTTGCTGCAAGATCATGTGGAGTAGCTCGTCTTTTCCTGCAGGCCCCCTTGCTGTCATGAGGTGTCCTTGGTCATTAAAGTTGCATATAACCGAGGTGGAATGAAGACCTTCGTGGTGTTTGATCGACAACCATCTGAGCTTTCCCCACAATTTTGATGGTGCTATTGTAGAAGTAGGGGTGCTGATATAGACAGGTTGAGGATAATGTAAGGAATGCAAGATATTGTTTTGCTATATCACGATCGACTAGCAGGACTCTGGGAGATGTCTCGAAGTTTGCAAGCTCAAATAATGCGAATATGAAGACGAAGCATCATACATAGAAGTTCTATACCTGTTGTTCTTGCAAGATGGGCTAGAAGAATGTAAGGTGTGAAGCTGGCAACTGCCTATTTAGGATGACGAGCGCTATACAGAAAGATCTCCACGTTCTATAACAGCTTCTAGCGAGATTCCATGAACCCCTCCCCATGGGCAAGATCTGCAAAACCTTGGAGTACTCCAACCAAGATTGACCCTCCGCATGGCACCTTTCTTCCTTTCCATGAAACGCTGGTCGCTGCCTCTTGACTGGAAGGACAATTCTTTGGAGAGCCGTTGCTTTTCCCTTTCCCCAAACCTTGATTCCTCCAAGATGGCAAAAATCACACCTTGCTGCGCTACAGTGAGTAGCGACGAGACAAACGCTACTGCAATGCACCCCTCCCTATGAGCTGTGCCGTGCCTGCATAGATGATCAAATATATGCAGGCTGACAGAGCTGGTCTGTCGAGACAAATAATCTACCCCGCGGGTCAGAGCTCCCCTCACCGTGAACAGATCCCTGTATGGCATCATGAGGGCCACTCGGGTTGCCGGTAAATTTGAAGTCGCAGACACTCTTTGCAGACATTTAAATTGATCACAGGGCCGCATGCTTTTTGAGGTGACACCCTTGTGTTTTTGCCATCTCTTCACGGCAAGTTGCAGCAGTGAAAGTCACAGCTTCGTGCTTTCCTCTTTTTCTGTACACCGGGTTTGCTTTCGTTTCCCGAGCTTGAAACCCTTTCTTGCTCTTGTCGCTCTACACACACTCTGTCCGCCGATCTGGGATCTTGACGTGAAAGATGTCTGGTTTCAAGAGCCTGGCCCTGTTGCTGGCGGCTCAACTCGCCAATGCTCAAGGCGGCTACCCGAATCCTCCTGTTGCAGGTCTACCTGTACGTATTGCTAGCTTCTCAGGTTGCACGACAGACAACTGACACTTGCGCAGTTCCCTGGTACCGATTACCCTGGCGCCGTAGTGCCGTATGCTGTCGCCGGCGCCAAGTTCAATCAGACTTCTCCTCCCTACTACCCATCTCCTTGGGGAACTGGTGCTGGAGAGTGGGCAGGCGCTTATGAGAAAGCTATTGCGTTTGTGTCTCAGTTGACTCTTGCTGAGAAGGTCAACTTGACTACTGGTATGTTCTCACATTGTCAACATCTTTGTTTGTGCTTTGCTAATCTTCTCTAGGTGTTGGGTGAGTCCTCGCGCAATCCGAACGTAGCAATTGAATACTGACAAGCCTCTAGTTGGGAGTCCGAGAAGTGTGTTGGAAACACTGGATCAATTCCCCGTCTGGGCTTCAAGTCCCTTTGTCTCCAGGACTCGCCTTTGGGTGTCAGATTCGGTGAGCAATGGGTGACCACTTGAGCAGATCGTCTTGTATGCTGACTCGAGCCAGGCGACTTCGTATCCGCCTTCTCCGCCGGCGTCACTGTTGCCGCAACATGGGATAGATCACTCGCATACATGCGCGGTAATGACATGGGTAGCGAGCACCGTGACAAGGGTGTCGATGTCATGCTTGGACCTGTTGTTGGTCCCCTTGGCCGCAGTCCCGAGGGTGGTCGCAACTGGGAGGGCTTCAGCCCTGACCCCGTTCTCTCTGGTATTCTGAACGCCGAGACGGTCAAGGGTATCCAGGATGCTGGTGTCATTGCTTGCACCAAGCACTACATCCTCAACGAGCAGGAGCACTTCAGACAAGGTGGTCCCAACATCTCTGATGCTGTGTCTGCCAATGTTGACGACATCACTCTGCATGAGCTTTATGTCTGGCCCTTTGCCGATGCTGTCCGCGCCGGTACTGGAAGTGTCATGTGCTCGTACAACCAGGCCAACAACAGCTACGTCGTAAGTACAAAGAAGAATGATGTAAGCAGAGCAACACTAACCGCATTCAGTGCCAAAACTCTCACCTCCTGAACAAGGTCCTCAAGGCTGAACTCGGGTTTCAAGGGTTTGTTGTGTCGGACTGGTCGGGGCAGCACTCTGGTGTGTCGAGTGCTCTTGCAGGTCTCGACATGACCATGCCCGGAGATGTCGGCTTCGACAGCGGCACTTCCTTCTGGGGTGCCAACCTCACTGTTGCCGTTCTCAACGGAACCGTCCCTCAGTACAGACTCGATGATATGGCTGTCCGTATTGTGGCAGCCTGGTACCTCGTCGACAGAGAAGACCACCAAGTGGAGAATGCACCCAACTTCTCGTCATGGACCACCAGAACATTCGGATTCCGTCATTACATTGCTCAAGAGGGCTATGAGCAGCTCAACTACCACGTCGACGTTCAGGACAACCACCGTGACAACATTCGCGAGGTTGCTGCCAAGGGTACTGTTCTGTTGAAGAACAATGGCGCCTTGCCACTCAAGGGCACCGAGCAACTCGTTGGTGTCTTTGGTGAGGATGCTGCTGATAACCAGTATGGACCTAATGGCTGCTCTGACCGTGGATGTGACAATGGCACTCTTGCTATGGGATGGGGTAGTGGAACTGCCAACTTCCCCTACCTCGTTGCTCCTCACACTGCCATCGAGAACGAAGTCCGCTCCCACGGCAAGTCTGTTGAGAGTGTTCTCGACCGTGCCGCCTACAGCCAAATCGACACTCTCGCCCAACGTGCTGACGAAGTGAACGGTGCCTGTATCGGTATGTTCTTCCCCCTCGTTTTTTCTGTCTTTTTTCCCTCCAGGTTCACAACATTCTCATACACTCATAAGACCCTGCTAACACAAAGCACTTAGTCTTTGCTAACGCGGACGCTGGTGAGGGCTACATCATCGTCGACGGTAACCAAGGAGACCGCAACAACCTTACTCTCTGGCAGGGTGGTGAAGATGTCATTCGCAACGTTTCATCCCTGTGCAAGAACACCATTGTCGTGCTCCACACCGTCGGTCCTGTCTTGATCAATGACTGGTAAGTCTTGACTAACATTTTAGTGGAACCCAGAGCTGACCATTACCTAGGTACGATCACGAGAACATCACTGCCATCCTCTGGGCTGGTGTCCCCGGACAGGAATCAGGCAATGCCATCGTCGACGTTCTGTACGGCAAGGTCAACCCATCTGGCAAGCTGCCCTTCACCATGGGCAAGACCCGTGAGTCTTACGGCACTGACCTTCTCTACGAATACAACAACGGTGGCGCAGCACCTCAGACTCAGTTCGAGGAGGGTGTCTTCATCGACTACAGAGCCTTTGACAGACAAGATGAAACTCCTGTCTACGAGTTCGGCTATGGTCTTTCGTACACCAACTTCAGCTACTCCGACATCTCGGTGTCGATCAACACTTCGGCTCCCGCCTACGTTCCTGCCTCTGGTTTGACCAAGGCTGCTCCTATCTACGGCACTATCTCGAACAACTCTGCCGACTATGTTTTCCCTGCCGATGTCAGACCTATCGAGTACTACATTTACCCCTACCTCAACTCGACCAACCTTCGCGCTTCGTCTCAAGACCCCCACTACGGTGGCAACTACAGATTCCCCGCTGGCTCTTCTTCGAGTGCACCTCAGCCTCTTCTTCCTGCTTCTGGAGCTCCAGGTGGCAACCCCGGCCTCTACGATATTCTCTACACCGTCACTGCCACTGTAACCAACACTGGCTCTGTCGAAGGCGAGGAAGTTCCTCAGCTCTACATCTCTCTCGGTGGTCCTAACGACCCTAAGGTCGTCCTTCGCCAGTTCGACAAGTTCTCGATCGCACCTGGTGCCTCGAAGACTTTCACTGCTCAGATCACCCGCAGAGATGTCAGCAATTGGAGCCCAGAGCTTGACGACTGGTATGTCAGCGAATACCCCAAGACCGTCTACGTCGGGTCTTCCAGCAGAAAGCTGCCTCTCAAGGCTGCTCTGCCTGCCAACGGCGCCACCTCTCCCGGTACTGGCAACGGTGGCTCAGGCTCCGGCAATGGCACTTACACTGTCCCTCCCGTCTCTGCCCCTGGTACTGACTCTTTGACTTCCCATTCTACCTCCAAGTCTTCCTCGCAGTCTTCCTCCGAGTCTTCTTCGCACTCGACTTCCAAGTCCACGAGCCATTCGTATTCGTACTCTCACTCATATCCTCACTCTGCCACCAAGAGCGGACACAACTCGTGGACCACCTACACCCAACCCACCGGCTACCACTCGACCTGGTAGAATAATCTCGAGCGCACGGAACTGTGAAAAGGCAGCCTACATTCGTTTCTGTTATTTGTTTCCACTAGCACATGATGACTTGATGAACAAGAAGATGAACAGAAGGAGCAGACGACAGTTTCGAAGACAGCACTTTGTACATACACTAGTGTGGAGATGATGACAGAGAGGCATAGAATATGACTATGTTTCACTTGATTGCAATGCCTTTGAGTTCGATTTTTTTTCTTGTTGCCTTTCCGTGCTTGATGAATCCAAGCATTAGATCACGTGAATATCCTCTTAACACCAGTAACTCTTCAGGCTTTGGGCTAGCGACAAGCGTTACATTAAACCTCCATCGACCTCTAATCGGGAACAGGCGCAAAACAGATTCGAGACTTGCGAGACGGAAAGACATCAAGGTCATCTAGTCTGATATTTATGCCCTATTCTTCTGCTACAGCAAGTGAATGTAGAGTAAATCACATCAAACAAAATCCTGTTGCTAAACTAAACAGAGGTATAAAGTCTAGGAGTATCATCGTTTGCTACTTTCATGCCAGAAACCTCTCACGAGGTTGATTAGAAATTTGCCACGAAATACACTCCACGTCTGTTGTCAGGGGGTTTTGCCGATAGATTAACAAGATCTGGGGATGAATAGAAATTGAGGAGACGGTAAGAAAAGGTCGTTGGGTGTATGATACCGAAACATCGACTTTCGCACTCCTCCTTTCCATCTTGCCTCGAGATTCAACCCCTCGATCAAATTGTCTATACTGTTAATCTTGATCCGGGATCCTAAAAGGGAGACTCAAAGCTTTAAAACTTGATTCATACATGGGCTTGTAGAACCCAAAACTAGGTAACGCTGTACTTGTAGCTCAGTGAGCTGGTAACCACGACTCGAGGACTGTTTGGCGTGGGTCTCTTGATCTGCTGTTCTTGATCCAACTCCTTCACAGACTCGCTACTATAAAATACCCATCGCAGAATATATAGACATATCTAGACATATCTAGAATTAGTCTTGTTTAGTGCCAATTTTAATTATATTCCTTAGCCCAAAGGCGCCCGTGAGACAGACCAGTACCATCCATCCAAACAGGACCCAAAAGACTAGACGATACTGAACCATCAGAGTGTGAGACATATCATCCGAGGTAGTGGTAGCTGTTCGAGCGTCGGCAACGACTGCCGTGATGGTCAATCCGATCGAAGTGCCGAGCTGGGAGCATGTATTGGAAACTGCACCGCCGAGCGCTTGCGTACGAGGAGGAAAGACGGCAGAGATGACCGAGATGCCAATCGTAAAGGGTACGTCGGTACTCAATGGTTGCAGCACCTGCAACGAATCCCGTCAGCCAATCTTGTCTACTAAGAACTGGGAATATCATGAGAGACGATCGTGAAAATAAGCGCAAATGAGAAGGGCAACCTATGAGTTAGCTTCGACGCACCTGTGCAATGAACGCCATGTGCCAATATGACCGTTCGGGTCTGACTAGGGCCATGAGAAGTGGTGAGACGGCAGACAATCCCGAGGAGACAACCATCACCCACATGACCGGCATGCGGTTGACAAAATAACCACATGTGATGTTGACCAAGACAGCCATGACGAGGGCGGGAAGGATGCGCAGTGAAGTCCCCAGCGCTGAGATGCCTTGAACCTGTTGGAAGCTAAGAAGAGTCAACGATGACCTTTCTGACGGCGGCATTACTCGCGACTTACAACAGACTGCTGTACAGCTCCATACTATTGATCACTGCGCTTGCAAACGTAATCATCAAGCAGACACTTGTGAAGCTAGCGTTCCGCCAAAGTGCATTGGATATGAGGGCTGGACGTTCATGCTTCACTTGGTAGCTCATCCAACAGATGAAAGCCGGAAGGCAAGCGATGCCCAGAACCGAGAGTATAATATTTGGGACTTTTCGAATGTTGTCCGTGTTAGATGATAACATTCTGTCTTTGTCAGCTCTTAGAACACCTTGAAGGTATGTCAACTGTACTTACGCGAAAACATAGGATATGGTTGCAATTCCAAAGCTCACAAGCAGTGTCCCGACCCAATCGAGGTCGAAAATCAGCTGCTTCCTGATACTGCGACTGCGATGAGCCTTAGACTGGACATTTCGTGGCAACACCCAGAAACTAAGTCCACACAGAGCAAAGCTACTTGCCGCGACAAGATAAAATGCCGGTCGTCACCCGATGCTGTCCACAAAGACACCGCCGAGAACAAGCCCAAGTAAGAATCCAAGTGGTCCTGAGAATCCAAGACACGCAAAGCCAAGGTTACGTGGGCGGCCTGTAGCAACACTTGTTGATATGACAGAGATGGAAGCGGGAATAGCCATGGGATTGCAAACACCTTGCACCTCCTGTTCGTGCAAGACCGCAGCCGAGAGCCGTTGCGACCAGGAGAATATTCGCCGCCAAGATCGGACGCCTGGTACCGATCACATCCGTGACTGATCCAGCCAGCATGAGGCAAGAACCAGCAGTAAGACAGAATGCAGATGTGGGCCAGAATTGGAGGTTGTCGTCGAGATGCACTGTGCTAGCGATAGCTGGAAGACCGACGACTATAACGCCGTTGCAAAAGCTAGTGAACAGCTGTAAGCCGATCAATTGGGCTATGACTATGACAGCTCGGTTCTTGTTGAGGGTCCCTGTTGGATCGTCTTCTGTTGCTGCATCTTGCAATGCGTCACTCGCTGCGGTAGGATGTTCCTGTTGAGAGATAGGAATGGATTCAGTATCTCCAGTCCCGTCGCGGTCAAGAGACTGAAGCCCAACCAGTGTAATAGGTTCGGTCGCCATTCAAGTTGCGTAAGGGATACGAGTAGATTTAAGAACGGTAGATGCTACTACCCACAGCAACTGGAGATGCATGATGGAGAACTATGGGCGTGATTGATAGCCAGGAGGATTCGTGGGGGAGCGCCCATCTCTGGATAACCTACCTTCCTTTGCTGTTTCTGAGTGACATACACGTCGACGATTCATGATGAGAGCCACCAACCATTGAATGTCCAGTCTTTTTGACTACAAATACTTGTGAATACAATTTACAACTTTTACAAGATGGAACTAAATTGCAGTCTATTTGTCCACAAACTTGCATGTCTTCCAACATTGGGTTTGTGGTACTAAGACCATCCTCAATGTATTGTATGATTCTTATCAACTTCTTCCTGCTTAAATCTTGGGTCATCTTTGAACAGATCCGTCTTGTGTAGGAAAGCTCCCCAAGGAGCATGGAGTGTGGTTCCGAAGCATGAAGAACTATCGCTCGAACATAATTCTAGACTGGAGTCAAATCGAGACTGCTCACCAAACCACCATCATCGTAGTTTTCGATGCTGTAACCATTACTTGCTTCCTTTTCACCTTCGATTCCATCCTGAATGGTCTGACAAGCAGTGGTGATCCTGTAAAAGCAATCAAACTCACAGTCAGCCAGTCGCCCCTTGAGAAAATGACACAAATTCACAAGAACTCGGACAAGAGACTTACCCATAAGAGACGGCAATACCGCATAAGCCCACGGTCGCCCACTTCACAGTCTTCCAGGTATAGGTCAGCGTGACTTTGACGAACCCGCCATTGACATCCTGCAGTCCTGTTCTTTGCAGCACCTGTTTCTTGCCCAGTCTCTCGGCTCCAAAACCTAGTCCTGTGCAGAGGGCATTGGCGACTGAGCCAAGAGTGAAAGTGTATGCCTGATGCTACTGTCAGATTAAAACATCACATGCAGAAGAGAATGAGCTGCATGACATACAAAAGGAGCTGAATCATAACCCTTGCAGATCCAGGTGGGAGGGTCGCCATCTCTAGCTTCGAGATCATTATCGCTGGCCGAGCGTGCAACAATGCGATGGGCTTCTTCCCAAGAGAGACCGGCTCTCTCGAGTAGATTGTGGTACATGTCGTTCCAGTCTTCTGGCTCAAAGGTGAAGAGGCTTTGATACGTGGTGTTTTGATCATCTTGCCATGTTTGCTCGGGAAGAGCGTTGGGGTGTCCAGCTTCGATGAAGGCGTCGAGGATATGCTGGTTCGTGATGTCTGCTGCAATAGAGCTGCAATCGCGGCGTACAGTATGATCTGAAGGTAGAAGAGAGGCATAGGCCAGTGACACCAAGGTCAACGAGAGGAGAATCTTGCTCAGCATGGTAGAATCAAGTATTCCAAAGTAGATCAATGGGAAGAGATGACCAGGATAGATTTTGGGTATTTAGTGTGGACATCGAGAGACCTTATAACATCTACGCAAGATACTGATGACCCGAGACTTGCTTGAATTGGTCCAAAATCATAAGACTTGCTCGCCTGCTGGACATCTCCTAGTTGCGGCCGCATACGTCGCCCTTGGAGCCTTTGCGTCGTCAGCTCGTCGGCGAATGGACTACCAACTCGTCTTGCGATCCTCATCATGCAAACAGGGACAAGTGCGGCGCGAGTGCGTGTATTCCTATGATCCTACAGCGACCATACTAGTGTTGGTATCTGCTGATACAATCTGTGCCTTGGACATGATCCCTGGAAGACCACTATCGTGGATGAAATTCCGCAGCGTCCCAAGATACTGATCATAGGCCCAGAAATGCTCGTGTGTGCTGATCTTACCTCCTTCCCCTAGACAAGATCTCCAAGAAGCCAACAGACATGATTTTTCAATGGAACAACCTCCACTGTTGCAAATTGCTCGGGGTAGCGAGTTGATGTTATGAAGGGGGAGGTCAAGTCTCGCGAATCGTAGTCAAGCATCGAGAAAGCTAATACTAACAGATACCCCCTGCTACCATCACACCTATGCAAGCCCGATATAGACTTCGATCTATAACGTACGCATCGCACGGCGGTGATGAATGAATACCGAGAAGGATTCTCTAAGCTCCACTGATCAGCATAACACACCTCAAGCAAATCCAACATGCCAAGTTCATCCTTCGAAGCTGTGCCTCTCATCTCAACACCAGTCCCCACAAGAGATGAATCGTACACCAGGTTCTACAGCCTCAGACACGTTTTACGTTCCACTCACTCCAAACCAGCCATGGTAGAGTGTTAATCTAGTGTTGAATGCTTCGTCATAAATCATGATAGTCATTCTGCACATCCTTAGGAGTTGGCATCAAAGACAACGATCAGGATTCAGGATCCAGGAGTGTTGGTGAAGCTCCTCAAAGACCAACTAATCACCTAGTATATCGGTGCCGCAAAAGTTGTATGCGAGTCGATCTGCGCATCCTCACAGACCTCGACGTCATGGAATTTGACTGCGCAAGCATACAATAAAAGTCATCTGCGATCCACATCAGCAGGCACTCCCAACCTCTAAAACAGCAGACCCGAACACAATCACTCACATCCTCAAACCACCTCTCCTCTTTGAATAATCCACAATTAACCATACCCGGTCTTTCACCATGCAATTCAAACTCACTGCCATCACCTTCATCACCGCTTTGTTCGCAAGCAATGCCCTCGCAGTCGCGATCCCCGAGCCTGTCAATGCCATCTCGCGCATCGCCACCGATCAATGTAAACCCTCCCCATATCCCACACTTCCAATAGCCTTTCCACTAACTCTTAAACCCCACAGACTCTGCTTGCAACTGCCCAAACAACTGCAAACACAAAGCACAAACAAGCTGCAAGTACAAGGCAGGTCCTAGCACCGAGAGTGATACTATTAGTGGCAGTAAGTGTCAACCATACCGCTTTGGACGGTTGAATAAGTGTGTTATACTAACAACTATTCGCGAAAGAGTGCACTGATGTGGGTGGAAGTTTGACTTGCATCGCCACTTGAACCAGCGAGTTGGGACTAGCTACAATTTGGTCAGGGATGATGAGATCTCAGAAGTAGTATTTCGGGATTCTTTATTCTTGTTTTTTTTTTCTCCTTTGATTCGATTTTGAATAGGAACAGAATTGAGATTATTTACCGCGTGCGAGTCTTGTCTGCCCTTGTTTTCCGATCTTTTGATTTCCTGGAATTGTAGGAGTGGCTGTTGATGTTTGGTGTTCCTTAGGAAAGACGATGCATCCTTCGAGCTGCGCCACATGTTCCTCTGTTGAACATTAAAGTAGTGCGGCATCGTGATCGTCACATGTTGTTGTTTGCGTCAACGCTGGTCGCAATAGCCGCATGTTGTTGTGTGTTGGTTGTTGGTGATCTGCCCCATATTATTTCACATCTCTGCCTCTGAGCGATATCATTGGTTACAAGAAGGCAGGTTGAGGCACAGTAACTGCAGGGCGCTAACAGCAGATTCCTTCCTGATGCTGCGGGGAGAATGGAGCAAAAGGTCATAGCGTCCAGAACTGCCAAACATATATCTCTTTGCAAACCCCAGTTTCATCATTCCTTGCTATTCATCCTCTCAAGGCAGGCACTTTGATTTTCGACGTCAGCAAACCTTCTGATCAATTACATATATATAAAAACCAATGCTTTCAGCATTTCTACGCACCTGATATCTTAGCAAAGCAGCGACAAGATGCAAACCCGCAATGTCAAGCAAAAAGATACTCCAAACTCCATCGCTGGTGAGTCGCCCTTGGTTTCTTGTTTTCCTTACCGCACATCTAATTCATACCTACTAGGATTCACCACAAGACCAAACCCAAGCTTTCTAAAACGATTACTCGTAACATCTGCATTCCAAGCACCTATCATGGCTCTCGCTCTGGTACTTTTGAACTGGTATAATGGCAATTATGCTCTGTCACTCACGCTGGACCAAGTGACTTGGTGGCAGGGGTTTATCTTTTTCGGAGGGACGAATTTGTGTGCTGGGGTTTTGATGAATGTAGCTGGCGTTCAGGGTATCTTTTAGCGAAGATTGATCTTAAGGCAGGGCTTGGTAGATGGGAGAAAGTCAAGATCGCATGCAGGCTTTGTAGTCTCTGTGCTTGTTGTTTGTGCTAGGAGGGCATCTTGAGTGTGCTTTTTCGGATCTTGGGAGTCGATCGTTTTTGTGCGGTTGTCGGAGAAGGCGAGTTATATATCATAATTTGAGAGGTCATTGTGCCGGATGCTAGTGCTGCTGGATACGCAATAGCACATTCTCGCGCCGGCGATTCTTCGAGGTCAATGTATGGGACAGCTTTGTTTCACTGGCAGATTATGTCACATCCTTTGTGGTAATGACAACTCCATTTGACGTGGGCATCTCGGGATCTTCTGAATTTATCGTTGGTGAAGGTCTCGGCACCATCAATCCTATTGGACCGGGATCGGGTGCAGTGAAGAAGGTCTCCGGGTCAAATTCTTCGTCTTTGGAGTATTCTAACTTGTGCTCGTCTGCGAGGATGAAGTCTATGTCGTCGGGATGGGCGTACAGAGACTGTGTCGTCTTGCGCAGCTGCATCTGCTTTGCGATCAAGGTTTGCCTTCGTTGCAGGATGTCGGCCGACGCGACCATATCGTATGTCTGTTTACAAGACTTTCAGAGATTCAGAGGCTGTGAGGGAGGAACAGGGGCGCCAACCAGTATTGAAGCCCGAGATAGGTTGACAAGCCAGTATGGGCAGAATGCAGGAATATTTCGACGTATTCGGAACCAATAGCTGACTGATATAAGCTTCGGTTGGTTGTCGACCTACCGGACTGCCCTCAGTTATGGCAAACCTTGAGTCTGCTATGAAGTTCTTGATCACCACACGATCGACGAGTCTTTCGGATTCATCCAGATGTATCCACAGATGTATCCATCTCAAGCACCTCCACCGATGGCTTTGCTGTACTTCCATATATGACCGGCTTGAAGATTGTTAATCGGTGGAGTCTTGTCTTCTCAAATGGCTTTTCGAAGTGCTTGGGCGGCATGTGACATGACAAACAGCAACGATCAGACACTGACGACAGGATGGTGGAGATTGAAACACAGCGGTAGACTACAGTTGGAGCAGACGATAGAGCAACGGCGACGGATATGGTCAGTGACGGCAGTGAATGGATATCCAGTTGGATATCCATGGATAGCACGGACCACATCCAGCTGGATGTGTTTGGAGGGTAGGATCCATGGATATCCAGCTGGATCTACCTGCTTGGGACTAGCGCTTGCTTAATCGGGCTTATCTCAGAGATAAGATCAAGATCTTTGACGACGCGTCGCGTCAATCTCTCTCTAAGAACTCCAACCCCTACACTTCCACTTCCCTCACCACTATCACCACCACTATAGTCGTTATAATTATTGTGATAAGCATGTATCTGTTGACGTACACCATAAGGTCTTTCATCTGCTAATTTTCTATAGCTTATTCACGCTACTACTACCTACATACACCTCTCTTCCGCTAGTTTTAGGACGCATTTTTACCTTTAAAGATGGCCTTATTTATTACTTAATCCTCTCTCGCGAGCGACGACGGCCTCTCTTCTACTCGAGCGACATCTGATCTAGTTATTCTAACTAATATCTAAGACCCTTTTAACTTCCGTAGTACTCGGAACGAGCCTTAGAAAGATTAGCCCTAAATACCTATATATTACTCTAACCTTAATTAGAACCGAATTGCCTCTAGTTTTAGCCCTTACCCTAATGGCAAAGGTTACTTAACATTATGGGTTTCTAGCTAGATCTACCTACTTAGGACTAGCGCTTGCTTAATCGGGCTTATCTTAGAGATAAGATTAAGATCTTTAACGACGCGTCGCGTTAATCTCTCTCTAAGAACTCTAACCCCTACACTTCCACTTCCCTTACTACTATTACTACTACTATAGTCGTTATAATTATTATAATAAGCATATATCTATTAACGTACACTATAAGGTCTTTTATCTGCTAATTTTCTATAGCTTATTTACGCTACTACTACCTACATATACCTCTCTTCCGCTAGTTTTAGGACGCATTTTCACCTTTAAAGATAGCCTTATTTATTACTTAATCCTCTCTCGCGAGCGACGACGGCCTCTCTTCTACTCGAGCGACATCTAATCTAGTTATTCTAACTAATATCTAAGACCCTTTTAACTTCCGTAGTACTTAGAACGAGCCTTAGAAAGATTAGCCCTAAATACCTATATATTACTCTAACCTTAATTAGAACCGAATTGCCTCTAGTTTTAGCCCTTACCCTAATAGCAAAGGTTACTTAACATTATAGGTTTAGAACCATAGATAGCGAGTTTAAGAGCTAGGGAAGCTAAGGACATACTACTTCCTTTATAAGGTCTACTTCTAGAAGAAAGGCCCTAGGTACTAGCCTTAAAGGTGTGTTAATAGGACTAGTGGTATTATAGAACACCTAAAGCGCGCCTATAACCTTAATAAGACTAGTCTTTCTTAAAAGAGATTAATCTTAGATATACTCTCCTCTTAGGGGCCTTATCTAGCTAGCCACTAATTCCTACATTTAACGATACTATTAACGAGTACTTTATTTATTTCGATCCATCTAAATTTAAGGCGTTATTACTTAACTACGTGGTCTCTAAGAACCACGCTTTTACTACACTTAAATCCCTACGACTATAGAAGATCCTAACATATCTTAATCCTACTTATAAGAAGAGAGGGTACCTTCTAACTTACGTAACTATTGCTTCTTAGATTAAGGTTACGTATAACGTAAATGTTAGCTTAATTAAAGAGCTTCTAAACACATCCTAAAGTAAGATCTATATCTTATTTAACCTTTAGACCTCGAGAGTAATGCGGGCCTTTTATGCTATTACTACACACTTCTATAATGTAAAAGGAGAATTTAGGACACTGCTTCTTAGCCTTCCTTATTAAGCTAGCCGCTATATAGGTGTTAACATTATACTAACGATCTCTATAATTGTTTAAACCTTTAAACTTAAGTAAAAGCTCGGCTAGTTCGTCTATAATAACGCTTTAAATAACGATACCTATATTAAAGCCCTTAGTTCTAAGTTCGAGTTCGATTACTTTAAGCGTCGGATTCGATATATTAGTTATGTTATTAACCTTATTACTCGATCTCTACTTTTTAGTAAGGATCTAGAAGCTCTTAAGGAGAAGCTTACTTAAGCTAATAATATCGAACTCTAGCGGAAGCGTAGCCCCCTCGGCAAGATCTATAACATTATTATATAGATTCGTGCCTTACCTTAACGACGTAAGCAACTCCGGAACTACTAAGTTAACTACCCTATTATCGATAAGGAAACTAGTAAAGAAAAGCTAAATATACTTAAGCTTATTATAGATAATAACACATAGTGGAACTCCTTCTTTTATATGCTTCGAAGAGTAATATAATAGAAGGATTCGATTATAGACCTTATCGAAGAAGAGCATAGTAAATAGGATAGTATTATTACTAAACATCGTCGCTCTAGCTAACCTCTAGATACTTCTAAGAAGCCTTTAGTACTCGATAATACGCTTACTAGTAAGGACTAGTAAATGCTTAATAACTACCTTAAGTTCTTATAACCACTAGAAGAGGCTACTATAATCCTCTAAGGCTATAGTAAGGGTGGTAGCTATAGTGTTATCTAGTAGGTAATCCCTATAATAGAGGGGTTACTAAAGCACTTTAAGCAACTTAAAAGCTAGCATATTATAACCCCTCTAGAGTCTTAATTTACCGTTAAACACTTATATACGTAGTCTTAAACTTAGGACTCTTCTAACCTTAATATTCTCCCTATAACGTTAACTCGCTAGTTACGACGAATACGGCCTTCTTAATAAGAGACTTAACTACCTCCCCCTCCTCCTCTACTTCCTACCCCTATATAAGAAGCCTTACTAGCAGTTAATAACCTCTTCTATACTAAGATTAATTATAGGTGGATAAAACTTAACAAGTACTACGAGCTTATAGACCGCTCTACTACATACGTTGCTACTCTTATCCTCTATCCTACGTATACCTAGAGTTATCTTAAGGGTATCTAGAGGTTTAAACTAGCATAGATATCTAGCGTAAAGATAAGGGTTTCGAAGCTCTAGAAAGACTATTTAAATGGACCACTCCCTACTCGATCTAAACACGTAGAGTAAACCCCTAATAAGCGTTATAAGTCCTTACTTTTTAACCTTAATAATGACATTATTAGGTCTCTTAATGACGAATACTAATAGTGGTGTTAACGTCCTCGAGACCGCTTTACCCTTAAGAGTCCTCCTTTAGAGTTCTAGACTAGCTATACTATTAAAAAGACATTTCTACGGCTTTAAAAGATGGCGCTTAATGTGTTTACTATCCCTGCGATGTTAGACGAACTAGAAAGGGTGTTTAGCTCTATAGGGTTAATAGTGAGACCACATCGATTACGGCTATTATAGAAGGTTATTGCGATAAGTTAATGCTTAAGAAACTAGTTACGATAAGACCTCGTTACCTTCCAGATCTTTAAGACGATAAAGGAGAGGTTATAACACGTAGAGGCTATACATGTTGATGTCTAATCTACTCTCTTAAACCAGAATTACTCTTATGAACTACTACCACATCCAGTGGATATCTATGGATATCCTTAGAAATTGCGCTAAGACATCCATGGATCCACTGGATATCCATGGATAGATCCGTAGATCCATGGATGTGGATGTGACTCTAGGATCCATGGATGTGGATGTGACCAACATCCATGGATATCCATCTAGTGCCTTCACTGGATATGGTGATACCACCGGAGGGAATTTTCGGAGCCATGACGCCAGTCCGGATGCGGCGAAACAGTGACAAAGAATACTTACAATTGGGTCGTCATGAGGGAACTCGCATTGGACTCCACAGAACTAGATGAGTCAAGAACAGCATCTGATATCCATGGACGGCGAAGATGGATGTAGACATGGCTGCTATGCATTCGTCATAAGACGAAGGTGGGAGAAGAGAGCGCTTTAGCGGAAGTAGTACAGTACAGCCGGCGATGCGTTCCAGGCGCAGATGATCCATGAGATATCTCTTGGTAAAAGTCAATGGTAGTCGTAAACATCAAATAAGTCAAGGATAGCGTCGAGTTTCAAGGCCGACGAAGATGTGACGTCGAGAAGGGCAAAGAGTATTCTCGTATGCAGAATTCGTGGCAATTTGCCACCCCCGGTCTCGAACTTGTTGCTCTTAACTGCTAGTTTGATGACTATTAGCTAGATTACTATACAACCATAGTACTATTACCTATTATACGCGTCAATATGGATCAATCCAGTGCTGCTAATGCTTTGCTCGAGGTAGTAGCCTCTTAAACTAGCGTGCGCACGCGCTCGTAGAGCCGAACACGCGAATCTAGCCTCTTAGAGCCACCACCCTCGCTAGCTTAACCACCTACCTATATAGGCTTAAGACGACGTATACACTTTAAGGAAGAAGAGGAAGACATTAGAGAAGGGCCCTCTATAAGCACGCTAAGATCCACGCGCGGTAAGGCTCCTATTCGGCTTATTAACTAACAAACACCTCCCGAATCTACACCTTACCGGGTAACAACAAAACGCAATACCTCTACCCAGTAACTACAACCACTTCTAAAAAAGGTACTACCTTTAAGGAAGCCACTTTCTAATGCTACGAACACGTTAGGAAAAACAAGGGGATTAAAAACGTTAAAAAAGACTAAGATATAGGCCCTAGCGCCTAAAACGCGACCCGCGAAGCCATATAACAACCTAGCCACATCTGTCCGTCGCTTAACCACCTCTATAAATAAGGTCACCAAACCTTCTAAGGTCTCTTAGAAGGGCAAGGGGACCCTCCTCGCAAAGAAAGTATTATTAAATTCGACTGCGATCACTACGAGTACTGCTACTACGACACCACCTGCCCTAATACCATTTAAGTTATAGTATAATAGTCGTTAGGGCCACCAAAAGATTTCTAATGGCGATACCGACCTTACTAACACTAAGAAGACATGGGTAACAACCCGTTAAGAGCTAGATCGGTCGATTGTACCTTATCTTAGAGACTAGGAAATCGCCGAGTACTACCCTTAGAGGATTAGAGCTCTAATAACTTCGATAGGCTCCCGAGGTGTACGCTTAACTAAAGCAGTTACTCTATACAGACTTAAGCATAGTAACGAGCAGTGGAAGAAGGCCATAGACCTTATTCGCTTTAACGCTTCCACTAGCCTACGAGATTTGTCTATTATAATCGAGTCTATCTAGATAGTTAATGGTAAGGAGCCAGCGCTAGAGCCTCCTCCTACGTACGAGGCATCTATAATAATAAGCTCTACTTAAGCTCCTCGCCTTACTGCTCGAACTTAGCGCTTAGTCGAATAAACTGCTAATTATATAGGCGAACGAGCAGTGTTTTAGGACACTATTATAGACTTCTATTAATGTCCTACACTAGCGCGGTGTAAGATTAAAGCACGTAGAGGTCTTGCCTGTTTTGTCTACCGCGGACGCTATTATAAGGTGTTCTTATCTATATTAGCAAGGTGGCGAGACGCTGTTAGAGCTAGCTAGGGCACCCTCGAGACACCCTCGCGCGAGATACGTAAGCTAATCTAGCGTTAGCACTAGGCATATGAGGTAGAGCTTAAGAAGCGCCGGAGGCCTTAGAATTAGGCCCTAAATGGACCGGCATCACCTAGTACTGTTAACCATATCTATGTTAGCTAAGGACCTTAGCAACCTTAAGAGTAGATAGTTCCTACTGCTCCCTCTATCTCGCCGACCGTTCCTACTCCTCGATAGGTCTTACCCTTACTAATTAAGCTTAATAACACTGCCTTATAGGAAGCGTTTTAGGAGGCTATGAAATTGGCCTACCCGGACTAGTCTTTAGGCTTCGATAGAGCAAAGGCTACGCTCGAGGAGGACTACTAGAACTTAAAGATGCTATTAACCTCTTCCGACAAGAACCTCTTAAGGGTAGTTAAGTAGACTGGTCTCCGCGTAACTATTTATAAAGAATTGTCTAAATTCGTAGATATATATAAGCGATAGCAGCGATAGCAACACTCCTCTCTACGCGTAGATTAAGGTCCTTCTCGCGCTACTAACATTAATGCCTATACTATCTCCTTAGATAGCTCGAGCTTACCGGCGTAATTAGACTCTAGCTCTAATTATGTCATTTAAAGGTACCTAACTACGACCGAACAAGTTCCTAATATTGACGTCGTTTAGTGCCTAAGTAACTGCGCCCTCGAGGTGCTTAATCTACGCCGCCTTATAATCCGCGAGTTCTATGCCCTCTAGAGCTAGCGCTAGATCCCTCTAACGACGAAGCCATTGTTTTAAGAGGTAGAAGGTCTGTTCTATAGGGTTTAGATGTAGCGAGTATAGCGGCAGGTATAGCAAATACACGCTAAACCGCCGACCGATCTCCGTGATCTAGATAGTGTTAGGCCCTGCCATTTATACGCAAATTTTGCATATACTCGATTAGAGTGGTAGGTTAAGCAGTTATCTATAATTATAATCGACCTTCTACCTAGGAATGGCTCGCATTGTAGTAGGACTACTATCTCTAGCTAGTGTTTATATATGGCTTAGGTAACTGCGCCTTCGACGACGAGGGTAGAGCTATATAGGTACCTATAGACATCGAGAGCTAGTAACACTAAGCAGCGAACTTTGTTAACTAGGTCTAACCTTATATAGGCCGGCAGACCTATCTAACTCTAAGAGCGGCGGCGAAACATTACCTTCTCGCTATATGTAGATTCATTAAGATAAACCAGCATATCTATAGGGTTAAGACTAGCCGCGAGGCCTCGAGACATTAGATTAGCTAATTCCTTAAGGTAAACTCCCTGTTGCGTAACAGACTAGCGACTTACGATACGTGTATTAACCTTGTTTAATAGCTCCTCTTTAGCTAGTAGGCGACTAATGGTCGACTAGTTAATAGCTATGTCGAATTCGCACTATAATTCGAACACTAACTCCTCCTACTAAAGGTTATTCCTCGTAGAGAGTAGTTCTATAAGGTATTCGCGTATAATTGGTGTTATCTTCTTTAGAGCGCTACGCTTCTTTAATGCTAAGGAGGGCTTCCTAACCTAGCCGAAGTGCTGTATGTTCTTATATATGCGATAGACCGTCCTGCGAGCTGTATAGGGAATGACTTTATAGACAGTATTAACGTCGTAGTTATCGCGAAACATAGCCTTAATGAGGTCCTTATCGTGCTCGTTAAGCGGCATTTTGTTACTTAAATTAAGAGCTATTTCGCGCGTTAGATAGAGCTCTAATATCGCTTAAAAACTAGTACTATCGGAAGGTCGATTACCTTAAGCTATACTAATAACAACTATAGCAGCATAAGGTGTATATAGTGATAAACTTGATGTACAACGTATAAATGGCGAGAAATCAGAGGATTAGAGGAATAAGATCAGAACTGGGGGTGGCAAATTGCCACGAATTCTGCATACGAGAATAAGCGGGGCTTGGCAGTCGGCGGTCGGTCAAAAGTGCACCGAGTCGCAGACCCTAGCAACCATTTGTTTGGTCAACACGGAAATTCACGTCATTTCTTCAATCAAGACAATCAACGACACAAGCCAACGACGACACTCAAGATGGAAGCGCCAACCAAGCCGACGACGTCGTCGCTGTTCGAAGTGTACCTCCGTCTACGACCATCATTCGCACCCAATGCAGAGCGATTCCTCGACGTCGACGCCGCAGACGAGAAAGCGGCACCCACGCACATCACAATCCACCCGCCGACCCACGACCAGCGCAGAAAGGCCGTCGAGACGTTCAAGTTCACAAGAGTCTTTGAAGAGGAGGCTACACAGCTCGACCTGTTCCATGGCTCTGGACTGGACTCGATGATGCAGGGCGTGCTAGGCGCCGAGGGCAGAGAGGGACGCGATGGTCTCTTTGCTACTCTCGGCGTCACTGGCTCGGGCAAGGTCTGCACTCATCAATCTGTTGCTGTCAAGGGGAAGGGGCTGACAAGACACAGAGTCACACAATCCTGGGCTCCCGCTCGCAGCGTGGCCTGACCCAACTCGCCCTGGACGTGCTCTACCAGAACCTCGGCGACCAGCTCATCTCAACAAGACGCGACCAGTTAGCTCTACAATCAGTCTTTGCGTCCGACGCGTCCGAGGCGCACATGTCGGCAGCCAACCAATACCTCGAGTCCATCTACGGCGACGCTCCGTCAGACACACGCGCTCACTCGAGAGCTCAGTCAAGAGCTGCAACTCCCCTCATGGTACGACCAACTTCTCCTTCAAAAAAGGCCTTATACCCCAATCTCAACCATCAATCATCTATCTCCACCACTTCGTGTATCGCCTGCTCCACCAAAAGCAACCAGCGCCATTCTTGTGTGCAAAAGCCACAATTTTCATCCTTCTTCACTTTCCTCCAGCGCCCTGTGACGACAAGTCAAGCTAAGACGCAGCCACAAAAGGACATCTCCTTCGTTCCGAACCCCCGTCCCTCGTCCGCCATGGCCCCCAAGCGCCACATGCCCAGAGTCTCTAGCATGCCCCAGTTCCCCATCGTCCAGGGGACCGACCTTGATGTCGACCAAACCGCCGAGTTCGCCATCGTCGTCAGCATGTACGAAGTCTACAACGATCGAATCTTCGACCTGCTCGCAGGTTCCGCCGCCTACCAACCCTCCAAGACAGCAACAGCAAAACGCAGACATCTGCTATACAAGAGTACCGAACATAGTCCTGACCGCAAAGTCGTAGCCGGCCTGAGGAAGGTCGTGTGCGAGAACCTTGATGAAGCTCTTCTCGTGCTCGAGACAGGCTTGACAGAGCGCAGAGTCGCCGGCACAGGCAGCAACGCCGTCAGCAGCAGAAGTCACGGCTTCTTTTGTGTTGAAGTCAAGAAGAGGCTTGCAGGTGCTGCTACATCAAACTGGTCGAGCAGTGCCTTGACCATTGTTGATCTGGCAGGTGAGTGGCCCCCCCCTCAAGAATCTTCAAGTCATTGATCAAAGCTCGACAGCTAATCCTCGTAGGCTCTGAACGTGCCCGGACTGCAAAGACAGCTGGCTCAACACTAGCTGAAGCTGGCAAAATCAACGAATCACTCATGTATCTTGGCCAATGCATGCAAATGCAAAGCGATAATGCCGACCCTACAAAGTCATCGAACATTGTCCCTTTCCGCCAATGCAAACTCACAGAACTGCTCTTCTCCAACTCCTTCCCATCTTCATCATCTTCTCACCACACCCGCTCACCCAAGCCGCCACAAAAGGGTATCATGATCGTCACCGCAGACCCCCTAGGTGACTACAACGCTACCAGTCAGATCCTCCGCTACTCTGCACTGGCCAGAGAAGTCACCGTTCCTCGCATCCCCAGCTACACAAGCACAATGGTCCCTCTCGCTCGTCCTGGAACTTCTGCTTCTGGCCGTCTAACTCCCTCAAATCCTGCTGCCGGCGATGTAGCTCTCGAATCTATCCTTGCCGAACTCGCTCTCCTACGTCAAGATCTCGAACTCACACAAATCCGTCTCGACGAGGAAACACAACGACGCAAAGAAGCAGAGTCTTCGTGGCTGACGGCAGAGAATCGCCTCGAGTCTCTCGAGCTTGAACTGCGTGATGAGATTTGGGAAGAGTTCGAGTCGCAACTGGAGTCAGAACGTCGTCGATATCATGCTGCTCGCGAAGCCGAACAAGAACACGTTGACCAGCACCTCGACAAGAAACTTGAGATCCTCACTCGTGGCTTGAGTGAAGTCGAAGTCTGTGAGGATGGAGAGGCAGAAAGCGATGAGAAGATTGCAGAATTGGAAGAGGAGAATGAAAGACTCAGAGAAAAGGTCCAGGCCTTTGAGCGTGAGAAGGAAAACCAGAGCCCTGTTCGCAAGATGAGAGTGCTCAAGCCCAGAAAGTGGGAAGGTAAAGAAGAATTTGGCGTTGGATTGTTCGGTGGAAGTCCTTGATGTTGATCTGGACTATGAGCCTTGGGCTTAGATTTCGTATTCTCTTGTTTTTTCGGTTGATGTTTTCGGTATCTTGGGAGGTGTTCTGGATGTTTCGATTCTGGTTGGATGGTTTTGTAACACGAGGCTGGACATACGAGGCTCTCAGGACGTATACATATTACAGTACTTTCTTTCCTTCTCTTGAGCCTTTGCGAAGCAGTTTGTCTCGAGCAGGAGCGAGCAAGGTCGTTGCCATTCTGTTCACTACAATTTGATGTCAACGTTCGATGCCAACGCTTGAGTCTGTCAACCGAGTTTCGCTTTAAGAGTCCATCTTTTCAACGTCGAGAACATCACATCGAATGTCTTTCATCTGCGCGATAAGACTACCATCGTCAACATCCGTTCCTCCGCTCTGCTTCTTGCTAAGTATTGCAGGTGTTGCGCCATGCTCTGGTTGTCTTGTTGACGGATGAGTTCGCGTAGCCTTGCAGCTGCTTTGGGCTTCAGCCTCCGCCATTGATGGAATCGCACTGTACCGCTTTCTGAATCACGTCCTAATGAGAAGGTTTAAGCAGCTCTGGAGAAGGATGTCGACACGGAGGACCGGCACGATGCCGGAATGAGAATGACTGTTGTTCAACAATCATTGAGTATCGCAACGCTTCACCTCGGGTAGGCAGCAAAGACTCGCTGTCTGAAAACACAACAAAGTCGGCTTGTGTTTCTGATTGGTCCCTATGGTCTGCATGTTTGCTCAAGGCCCCGCTCCAGCGCTTAGGTGCAGTACCACATGCCCACGCACAATCGCTCGCCAACAACACTGTTCTACACATCTATGTCCTACATCTTCACGTTTGCTCACTCCAAAACCACAAGACAAAGCTTGGATACGTACCATCTCTGATCGCTTTGCGAGCAATGGAAGACGAAACCGACAGCACGTGCGCCAGTCTCCCAGATTTACCACTCGAGCTCCAATGGAAGATTTTCAAGTTCCTCGACTACCCCTCTGCATTGTTCCTCACAGCGACATGCCACTACTTCAGAGATTCTCCCAAAACCCCATTGAGCTTTGTCTTGAACAAACACGCTTTCCTGCTTGCTGCTGAGAGCTCTCTTCCCCATGGCGAAACATATGCTTGCTTTCACTGCGACACCGTCAAACCAAAGAACGAATTTTCCATGGCTCAAGTCATTGGCAAACAAAGCAAACGAAACACTGGGCGTTATCACTCTCGATTCTGTGTTGCCTGCGGCATAAAAGAGAAACTCTTTCCCTTCGGACAGCAAATTGAGAAGGCGGACGGTAGAGTTTATTATCTATGCCCTTCTTGCAATAAGCTGGAGAGCGGGTTTTGTCATGTCTGCAAGAAGTGTAATGATTGTGTGGGTCTGGTGGATGGAGTCGAGTTCAGAGAGAGTGGATGCCCTTCTTGTGGACAACGATATAACTCACATGACAGTTCTGGGTATGAGGACTACCGTGGTCGCAAAAGACGTGGCGGTCGTTGTTTTTGTCCAGTCTGTTCACACGATGGAGTAGACATACAGTCACTGCGTCTGTAGTGCAGGCACACTATGTAGAAACACTTTGATGGAAGGGCCGCTAACATCATCAAGCGGTTAGCGTCATATCTACAGCGATTTCAATACTGATATTATCACCTTCCTTCTCTAAATCTTCTGGGCCATTATCGATCTTATGAAAACCAGGTGAGACATCATGCTTACGTTGTTAACAGCATGATACTCTATGGACATATCGTTCCTCGTATGCATATATAATAGCTGGTTCGAGGCGTTGTGGCTGAACGCTGTCAAACTTTGATAAAGATACTGATTATCACGCACGTAGACGCTGCAAGCGGTATCACGAAACGCTTGCGCAACGTGTCAAATCCTCTCCCTGTAACAGACGTTCCCTCTTCAGTCCGCCATAGCTTTGTTTTTTCTCCTTACCATCGAGTATCTGAGTGCACGATAGAATAGTGGGAAAACCCACACTATGGATGATGGAAATGGCTCTGGAGAGCTCGACAGGAATAAAAACCAACAAGCACTGGACACGTCACCGTCTGGGGTAACGAAACCACAAACCTCTGTTTCTAGCAAGAGAAATGGCAAAGACCCAAAGGACTACAAATTCTGGAACACGCAACCGGTCCCTAGATTGAGCGACATCAAGTCCCCAACCACGACTCTTGGTAGTCTTAATTCTCAGCCAGATGGCGCAATTCTACCCGTCACCGTCTGCAACGAACTCGCACAAGCAGACCCAGCACCCCTCATCCAAGGCTTCCAATGGTGCGAAGTCGATGTGACCGACAAGCAAGAATTGCAAGAACTGCATGAATTACTCTACAACCACTATGTCGAAGATGACCAAGGTTCTTTTCGTCTAAACTACTCTCCTTGCTTCCTATCCTGGGCCCTACGACCACCCTCCTGGAAAAAATGCTGGCATATCGGCGTGCGCACAAAACCGTCACAAGGCAAAAAAGGCAAATTGGTTGCTTTTGTCGCTGGAATACCTGTACAGCTCAATGTCCGTGGCAACATTATTGATGCCGTGGAAATCAACTTCTTGACTATACACCAAAAACTCAGAGGCAAGAGATTGGCTCCAGTGCTGATCAAGGAAATCACTAGACGCTGCTATGCTGAAGGTATTTACCAAGCTTTGTATACCGCGGGCACTGTTCTGCCTTCTCCAGTCGCTACATGCCGCTACTATCATCGCTCTTTGCACTGGGAACATCTGTACAAGACTGGATTCTGCCATCTACCACCGGGTTCTACGGCTTTGCGACAGACTCTCAAATACAAACTCGAGACCAAGACATCAACAAAAGGGCTTAGGAAAATGCAGGCAAGGGACGTGGGACAAGTGACTCAACTTTTGAATTCGTATCTGCAGCGGTTTGGCCTTGTGCAAGTTTTTACCGAAAAAGAGGTTTCGCATTACTTTTGCTCCGAGGCGAGTAAAGATGTAGTGTGGAGTTATGTAGTCGAAGCCGAGAACGAGATTGTAGATTTTGCGTCATTCTATCTACTAGAGGTAACACTCCCACTTAACGCATCCAATTCATGAAGAATTTGACTGACAGGACTCTAGTCTAGTGTTCTTCGCTCCTCGGGCTCTTCCTCGACAATCCGTACAGCATATCTATACTACTACGCCAGCTCATCTGCTCTGTCACCTTCAAGTCAAGAATTATATCCTCAGCGCCTGAAAACACTAATCCACGACTTACTTATCCTCGCCAAGCAAGCCGATTTTCACGTCTTTAATGCATTGACGGCAATGGACAATCCACTGTTCCTCCAGAATCAAAAGTTTGAACCTGGAGACTCGTCATTGCACTTTTATCTCTTCAATTGGAAGACGGCACTGCTGGCTAATGGGTTGAATGAGATGGGGTTGGCGGATGCTGGAAATGTCGGTGGAGTTGGTGTTGTCATGTTGTGAGGGGTGTTTAGTATGCGGATTCACAGCCCAAGATTGACATCAATGGCATTGCAGGTAGATGTTGCCGAGGGTCGACGATATATTCGAAATGAGATCAAGCCACATGAAAACGGCTTAGCAAATCTCATACTCCGCGTGGATACAAATAACGTGTACGAATAGCCAGCTATAAAGATTTCATCGTACAGAGTCACCACAGAATCGAAGAATTGCTGGAAGAGTCGCTGCCAATAACCATTGAAAGGCTCAGATAGATCATCGCAAGCATATCCCTAGCAATAGATCAACCTGTGTTGAAAATCAATCCTGCGATAGACTTCCGAGTGTCTGATTCGAATAACGGCATATTTGAGACCTCAGATGCGTATCTGAGTATATCAAGAACTTCTCATGCCCATGGGTTCGAAGGGGAACGCAGCCGCTACCGCAGCCATGACAATATACAACGCAGCACAGATGTAGATCGGAATAGGGGTACTGGTGTTTGCATAACTAAAACACCACTAGCATTCACACTTTATCCTCGCCCAGATTGAGATCTTGTGTTCAAAAACGTACGTTGCAACGACAGCACTGATGATGCCCATGATTCTGTTCATCGCGATAGAAATACCGTTTCCGGTACCACGGTGAGCGGATGGGAGTACTTCTGGGGTATAAGCATACAGCGTGGCATAGTAGATGTTCTGCAAATTGTTAGTTTTTGTTCAATGCCCGATACATAAAGACCTTACATACCAAGAAAAAGCTGATACAGCAAGTAAAAGCAAGATTTTGAGCATTATTGCGAACTTGAGTGTAGGAGAAAAAGAAGGCCATGGTAATGAGGGCACCAATGATCATGGTTCCCCTTCTTCCCCAGAAGAACTTACTCTTGCACATGTATCCTGCCAGGATGGGAGATGGGATGGAGCAGAGGTTGGCGATAGCATAGTTGCGCCAGTATATAGACTGGGACTGCTCGCCAAATCCAGCGCCACGAGTAGCCAAGTAGGTGGGTAGGAAGACGTTGTAGAGAGGATAAGCTAAGCCAATGAGAAGCCATGAGAACCAGATCAGAGATGTTGAAAGTCCCATGCGTTTAGTTGCAAAAAGACCGCGGCAGTGGACGACAATCTCCATAGGGGAAAACTTGAGCTTGGCATGCGAAGCAGACGTGCTGTTTCCAAGATTTAGCGGCTGTCTTAACGTATCGCGAATTCTGAGCGACGGAACTTACGCTGCATGGCTGTCACCACATGCCTCTAGCTGCTCCACAGTCAAACTGCAAGGTCGGTTGTACCTGGTCGCGATGAACTGCAAGGTCTCGATGACTTCAGCATCCTTGCCCTCACCAATCAGGAACTTCGGTGTTTCCCTGAGCCTGATGACGAATATGCGAGCAAGAGACATGGCAAAAACGAGAGCACCATTAGCAAACCAGACATAGCGCCATCCCATGTTGTTCGCGCGAGTGCACGTTGCAGCAGTCGCGCAAGAGTGATCAGGTAGGAAGGCCCAAGAGAATAGACCAGCAATTATTTGTCCCGCTCCCCACCAAGCGGCCAAGGCAGTAATCATCCACTGGCTTTGACTGGGGAGGTACTCGAGGAAAACGGCCGTGTCGAGTACAAGATTACCACCACTGCCAAATGCGGACAAGCAGATAAAAAGACCAAGAACGATCCAATTTGGAGAAGCGCCGGCGACGATAGCGAAGACAGAAGATATCATGAGGGAGAAGTTGAAGGCAAATTTGCGGCCAATGACGTCTGCTGAGAAGCCCCAGAAGAGAGCACCAATCAACATACCAACATAGGCAGCAATTGTAAGACCTGAAGAACGATAAGACAACATTGCACATCTTGAGGGATGGTCTTCATATGTCGTGTGGCCTTACCTTTTGGGAAAGACGGTTGAAACTCTTTGGCGGCATACGAGGCGATGTTTCCCTGGATCAGGAGAAGCAGAGAATCAACTGCGTATCTTTGAAAGTAGGCAGTCAGCTGTTTGATATGTCCAACTCGTAAGTAGATGCAAGCACGTGATACAGACGCGCACAGCTGGAGGTGTTACACGATAGGGATAGCAAGTCGCGTGGGGTCGCACAAGCAAAGATAAGTCATGGGATGACAGCGCATCGCGAGTGCGCATTGAGCGTAGAGGAAACAAGGCCTATGCTGTACGAGGACTTGACTCACCCAAAACCATTGAGGACGAACAGCTTCCAGTGATAGCCGGTGAAACCAATTTCGTCGATGGCATTGTTGACCAGGTGCATTTTGGCATTCAAGACAGGGTCGACATGCTCGGCACCAAGGATATCTCCTTCACCGAGAGATAAAGTCTCATCGTCGGTATAGACATTGATCGGACGAGGCGAGGCATCGACATGTTCGGGGTCTTTTGTTTCGTCAATCTGAGAAGAAGCCATGTTATTGGGGACGGCCATGCAAGAAGTGGGGTGAGAGTCGCGAACGTGATAACAACTGCCAGGCTCGACTTCAACAGCGCGATGAATGAAGGATATTATAGACGTAGAAGATCTAGATGATAGGAAGAAGATAAGGAGCCGGAGCCAACCTATCAACCGCCCAGAGCTTCAGGATCTATGAAAATGATTGAGACCAAGGGGTGATCCTCAATACCCACGGGGTGGTTCTCCAGATGCCCAGTTATCGACATGAAGGATGTACTCGAGAGTGTTTTGGCTGCATGGCAGTATTGAGAAATGCTGCATGCCATGGCTCGACGACTTCATCACATGATGTCTTGCCGTGTCTTCTACTGTCTCGACATGGTATTTATCGTACATGCTTCTCGCTCTTCACTTCGATGTTCGATTTCTACAACGCAATTCGCGGTTCATCGAACCGATTTGTATCGATGCACATCTCCAGATTCCTAACACTCTTTGCCAGTACAGAGGCAGTATTTGCCACTTGCTCTGGTCCTCTTGTCATTGACGACTTTTCCAGATGGTCATCCAACACCAACAGCTTGAACGATTGGGTTAGCGGTATGTCAGCACACTCCGCAATTTTTTGCCTCACACCGCGATGAACCAATCCTCGTTACTGACTGATATAGATGATGGTACTATGACTTCAGCTGAGGCTGCCAATGGCAAGTTGTCTGTGGTGCCTGATGCCGACTCGTACTTCTACGAGACATTCACCTGTCAGGCCGCCTCTTCCAATGGTTACAGCGCTATCACTTTTCCCGTCAAGGGTCCTGCTGGTGGTTCGTTCACACTCGAAGTTCAGACCAAGAGTGCATGTTCTGTCGATGCCTACCAGAGCTACTTCTACTACGTATCCGACTTGACCGGCATGACTCAGACCGTCACTGTGGCGCTGTCTTCTTTCCCTGGTGCGAACTCCAATGCTATCACGAGTTTTGTCTGGAGTGGTTTCTCTAGCTTGTCGACCATTTGGGAGTCCGGCAAGATCGAATTCGCATGTGACTCTGCCACTGGCTCCGGTCCTACTTCTCGGTCTAGCGGCGTCACCTCTCGAGCCACTTCTCTCTCGACCGTACCTAGCAGTGCTCCAGCTCCTACCGGTCAATGTACCAATCTTCTGGTTGATGACTGGACTTCGCAATCTCGTTTGACTTTCTTGTATTACAACGCCATGCTGAATCTCAGCTCAGATGACAGGACCATGGCATCTGTTGTCGTCAACCCTTTGAAGAACAGAGTGACATACAGTCCCAAGGATTTCAGTAGCTACTTCTACACACAGCTTGGTTGTACTAACGCCAAAGATTCCTTCGGCGGTATCTCAATGCGGCTTAGTGCTCCTGCAGAGACAAGACTTTCTGTCGAGCTCGACTCTGGATGCAATGACGAGAGCGACAAGCAGACGACCCTTTCAAGTAGTGATCTTGGATGGGCCTTCGATGGGACTGAGAAGCTCTACAATATACCGTTCAGCAAGTTCAATGGTGTGGACATCTCAAAAGTCGCAACACTGCTGTTTTCTCAGCTGACTTTGCCTGTCACTTTTGGGCCTGTGGCTTTTTACTGTGGCATCACTCCCACAGAGTATATTCTTAGCATCTCCATGGCTCCTAGTGGTCCTTCCTCGACGGTCCCAGCACCAGCAGCTACAGCATCTGCGCTCATCATAGACACGTTCGGCAGTCAAGAGAGCAATGCACTTGGCAATTGGCATGGCGCTGACGAAGGCATGGCTTTGACTTGGGGGACAAACAGATTGACCATCCAGTCCAACGACGCAGACTATGCCTTCTACACTCAACTATCTGGTGGTTGTCGCGACATGACCGTGTACGATGGAAGCTACCTCCACATTGGTTATACTGGCTCCAACGCTTCTGATATCGCTCTGCAGCAGCACAACTCTGCCTGTGACGGAACTATAGCGCCTTACCCTGAAACGTGGGATTCGCTTGAAGCTGCCCGTTATGCCACTGCCACAGACATCTATATACCTATGAATCACTTCAACATCAACAAAAGTCGTGCTATTGGCTTTGCTCTCAAAGGGTTCTACAAGGCCGATCCTGTTACTCTGACCAAGATCGAGATTGTCGAGTCCGTTCCAGCAAGCTTTAAGGTGCCCAGCAAGCTTCCATCCGGCAACCTCATCTTCGCATGCAAAAGACCCAACAGTTTCGCTTTTGCGATTGACGACGGCTCTCCTGAGTACGCGCAAGAAGTCCCCAGCATAATCAAAGAAGAAAACATTAAAGTGACATTCTTCACCGTGGGCGCACCTCTTCTCGATCCCAGCACGAATCTTTCCAACGTTTACAATGAAATGTTATCGGCAGGTCATCAGATCGCTTTACACTCCTACACCCATCCCAAGATGGAAAGTCTACCCGACTACGCAGCCATTGATTGGGAATACAACCAAGACATCGCAGCTGTCAAGTAGGTACTGCCTCGAGTAGGCAATACGCGCTACTTCCGCCCGCCTTTCGGCAATGAGGGTGCGAGAATGCGGCGGCGCTTGGCTGTGGCTACTGGCTCTGATAAACCATACATCATCAACTGGAGCGTCGATGTTGAGGACTGGCTGTGGGCAGAGACAGACACGCCAGAGAAACAACTCGATGCCTTCATGCGCGATGTCGCAAAGGGCGGTAATCTGGTTGTTATGCATTATTTGTATCCAAGCACCGTGGGGTACCTTCGTCAGTTTATTCAGATAGCCAAGGCGACGGGCAAGCAGTTGTTGCGTGTTGATCAGTGTATGGAGGATCCTGCTGCGCCTCTATTGTAAGGGCATGATGGAAGATGCTTCCCTGCACATGTTGCCTTCTGGTGATTGAAAGCCAATGATAGTTTCGTGATGATATTTATGTCGTATGAGAAATTCAAATACAAGCACATTCCTGCAAAAAAAAAAAACAATTTACAACGAACATTCCAATGCCTTCCCAAACACTGACTTGACACACTCAAACTAGACAAAACTGGCCACCCAAACATCCATCGCCTTGACTCCTTTGCGACCCCCTTGAATACCTTCCAGGCTCGCCTCACACGCATCCCTCAATGCAAGAACCACACCTCTTTCTCTCTCATTACTTACTCTATCCTCTACTTCTATTTCGAAAGAGGTAGAAAGACAAGCAGATACTTCCCATTGTCCATCTAAAAGCCCGTCCGAAGGTTGCACTCGTGTCTCATTCTCGAGTTGCCATCCAGCAGCTAGAGCTAGCTCGGTGAGTCGTTTTGGCCCTAGCACAGTGCGAACGTTCGACTTGCTCTGAGGCTTGCGGCACTCTAGTGCTGCCTGTGCAAGCGCAGCTAGAACGTGAGGTTGGGCAGAGGGGTGTGTGGCTACCAACGACCACTCGGCGAGCAGAAGGCGCTTGCTGTGCTTCTTGAGAGCACGGAACGTGTCGAGAATAAGCGAAGGTGAAGGGAAGTACCATAAACAGTGAGCGAGCACTGTTGCATCGAAGTTCTTGCCGTCAGAAGCGGAGTCGGAGGGTGATAAGGATGAGAGGTAATCCAGAGGTAGTTGTTGAACCCAAGTGATCCGTCCACTTAGCGGCCTTTTCGAGATGTGGTTTTGTGCTTGCCCGAGAGTGTATGGAGAACCATAATCCAGATCCGCTGGGTCGACTGCGACTACCCTTCCCTGCTCACCCACCACAGAGGCAAGAACAGTCGTACAGTCACCTTGACCACATCCCAATTCCAGCACTTTTGAGCCAGCATGGATTTTCCAATGGTCAAGAAGCACTAGACGGTGCAGTGTCTGAGAGTACTGTATGTTGAAGTGATTGGGATTGTGCAAGGAGATACGGGCGATAGAATCGGCATCGAGGGAGGTAGACATGATTGAGATGTTTAGGAAAACCTAGAGAAGATTCTGCACTCGATGGGCTGTGATCTGTATGCAAGCTTGCAGTAGATGTCAAGCTATCGTCCCTAAGAAGGGGTTTGATGATGCGATTTGCAGTCAAAAATCCTTGCTAATACGGCGGCCTGAGCGAGGACGTAGATGGACTTGATAAAAAAAATCATTGCAGTTGCGCAAACAAATACAGCATATTTGATGATGAATGCCGACAGATTTGAGTCATTACATACTGACCGGTGAACGCGATAGGAAGGTCATATCGGAGGAAGGAGCGGAGGTCGAAGGATGACGAGTGGTCTGTGCGCCAGCCCTTTCTCTTTTTGCCTTGCGCACTCCTCCTTCGTATCTTGATACCAACCAGGCATGATCGCTTCTCTTGAAACCATCTCCATCGACTGAGCCATCAACAGGGATCATAATGTCATCTGGTCGCAATCAGAGACTGTTGCGAGCGTTACTGAAGAGTGCGAAGAAAACCGCACCACGCCCGTCCATCGCTTTGCGCATCACAGATACGTCCTGTCAACAATCTTGCAAGTACACGATCCCTGTATAGACATATAGTCGGAACAAACATCAAGGACATACAAAGTTCCTGATGCTGGAACAGATTGCCTATCCTTCCAATGTCCAACCATGGGATTCTAATCAGGTTGTCAACATGGTTTAAGTTTGGCATCCTTGACTCATGTCCGATCATCAGAAGACGATCATCGTCATTGTGGATAGATCTACGCCATGTCGTAGTGCGTTATTCACATACAAGACTTTGCACCAGCTCCATCTTCTGTTTTCATGATTGCCGACGACGCAATTGCGAGATGTTGCCATACAGATAAGTTGTTCGGAGCCTCATCTCTAATTCAACATACTCACATAGCCACGACTAACATGCTATCAGTCCTATCCTTCTGTGCGCTGGTCGCTAGCGTTCAAGCTGTTTCCTCGTCTTTTGGCAGTGCAGCATACTCCAACCACTTCGGCCGTGCAGGATCTGATGCAAGCTACGACTATTAGTCTCCCTTTTTGCGGCCTTCGTGACGGCACAGCTAAGAATTTCCAGATGTTATCGTCGGTGGTGGCACCGCTGGCCTTGTGATGGCAACTCGTCTTGCCGAGAACGGGACATATACCGTAGCGGTTGTAGAGGCTGGAGGCTTCTATGAACTCGAGAATGGCAACCTCACGGTCGTACCTGGATACTACACCGACAACTTGGGCCACCCCTCAGTAGATTGGGGATTCAACACAACCGAACAGCCGGATCTGAACAATCAGACTTTCGAATATGATCGCGGAAAGACTCTGGGCGGAAGGTACGCATGAGAAAGCAGGCGATTTGCATGAATGTGACTCACAACTTTACCACAGTTCCGCACTAAATGTTATGGCCTACCATCGAGGAACAAGGCAGTCATATGCCGCATGGGTAGATACAGTCGATGACCAGACTTACGCCTTCGACTCGTTCCTTCCCTTCTTCGAAAAGAGTGTAAACTTGGAAGTGTCTCCATATCTTCCAACGACGCCACGGATCCTCCTCTCATCGACCCGGGCTGGCTGAGTAACTCAAGTGATGTTGAAGTCGCAGTACAGGCCATCAAGCGTGGCAGAGACTTTTTCGGCGCCAGCGCAATGCAGCCGATCTTGATCGGAGAGGAACTCTTGCCTGGCAGGTACTACACTACTGATGCTGAGATTGAAGAGTTCGTGAGGCAGTATGTTGCGACAGTGTACCACGCTTCTTGTACCTGTGCAATGGGTAAGGTCGATGACCCAATAGCTGTGGTCGACTCCAAGGCTCGCGTCATTGGCGTCAATTCGTTGCGTGTTGTTGACGCTTCGGCTTTCCCCTTCCTGCCGCCTGGTCATCCACAAGCGACAGTCTATGCGCTTGGCGAAAAGATTGCAGCAGATGTCCTGAGCCACGCTTCTCAGATCAAGAGCTAATGGAGTTGATGTTCAACCCTGAAATTCCTCTCCGAGATATCATAGACTTTCCTATTAGAGATTAATACATACACCGGTTACTCCCCACGCGCTGTTGTTGCAAGGTATTACTCGTCTCTCAGGGAGCTCGCGCTGTCGCCAAGCGCAAAGAGTTGACGTCGTTGTCCTGGTCTGCAGTCTGCAAGGTACCGCAACGGGTTGCAGCTCGGCTAAGGTAGAGAATTTGTCAGCTCAGGTAGACCCACATTTGTTAAGCTCAGGTAGGAAACAGCCATGGATCCGGGATGGGCTGTACCTAAGTCGAGCTTCAGCATATGCTAGGCATATGCTAAGAGGCACAGGCCACCCGCATAGACGCGCACAGACCACCCACGCTAACGCGCAGAATTTCATTATAACAAACTTTCCGCATATGCCGAACATCTGCTCACCCTTCCTACTATTATTAATATTAGCATATACTTAGCATATGCCAATATGCAGGCTACCGACTTTAATAACGCTTCTATCCTAAACGCTACTAACCCTAGCATTTAGGGCTACTACTACGGTAAGCATATGTTAAACAGATGCCTACTTAGTATACTAACTTTAAATAGGTCCTATAGTTAACGCTAACGAGGGTTAGCAGTCTATTAGTAAGCATATCTTTAGCATATGCTAAACATATACTAATTATGCGCATAGCTTAAGCCGCCGCTATCGCCGGCTATACTCGTAGTTCGTTTACATTTGCTTTAACACATATTTAATATATGCTAACGCAGCTTCTAGCCCCTTCTTAAGTTACCGTAGCCGAGTACGATAAGACTAGTATATGTAAAAGCTTTCTCGTTTAGCATATGCTAAACATATGTAGGCATAACTAGTAACCTAAACGCCCTTAGTAAGGTTAATAGTAGAGTGTAAGTTCCTTCTTCTTTCTAACATATCTTTAATATATGCTAACCTTATGCATAGCTACCCTATCGTTATCGACGGCGGCACCTAGTAGTGTAGCTCTAGCTACACCGGTTAGGAGGGTATATGTTTAGCATATCTCTAGCTTACCTTTAATATATGCTTATTATATGCCGTAGTTCCGTCGTCACTTACGCACTACTTACGGTAGTACCTATATGTCTCCCTTCTTTAGCTTTTCTTTAACATATGCTAACTATATGTTATAGTTACTAACCCCGGCACCGCTCCTATTAACGATATAGAGCGTGTTACTAGCGAGATGTTTATTTAACATATGCTAGGTCTAGTTTTAACATATGCTAATTATATGCCGTAGGGTCGTTAAGAAGTATGTCGTCACCGGCGCCTAGCGCCGCGCTAGATTCCTATACGAGCCTAGGTACGAAATTAACATATCTTTAATATATGCTAAGTTAATGCTAACACTCTTAGCAACCCTAGAGGTATTATCGGCCTCTACGCTACTAAGTGTAAGCGCATCGCGTAAGTTTAATATATGCTATGCATGTTTTTAACATATGCTAACACTATATATAGCGCTTAGGACTATATCTTCCGCGCCCGCTTCGGTCGCTACTTCTATCGTCGCGTATATGTCTAATATATCCTTAGTATATACCTAACTTACGCCGAAATAGGAGTAGGCTAAGGCCGCCGCTACCACCCCCGGCTCTAAGCGTAAGGTATAGGACATGTCTCTAACTTATCTTTAACATATGCTAACTTTTTCTAGAGGGGTAAGAGTGTTATACCTCCCGTTAAGGAGAAGGAGGACCCCTCCTCTTCTAAGGAGGAGACTCCTAGTATATGCTTAGCATATGCTTAACATGCTTTTAACATATGCTAACTAACTCTTCCTTAGGTAAGCGCCCTCGTACTACTACTAGTTCTTCTTCTAGCACCTCGATCGGTAAGTTAATATATGCTAAACATGGTTTAACTTAATACTAATGTTATATAGTCGTGTAAAGTCCTAGCATATGCTAGGCATAAGTTTAAGTCCTAGCGCTAAGCTAGGCCTTAACATATGTTAAGTTCGTGCTAGTTTTTTTATAGATAACTAAATAAAAATGCTCGACTAAGCATATGCTAGCCTTTCTATTACCTTTCCCATTTTTATGTAACTATGTTATGTTTATATTAATTTATAATAAGTTTACTTAGTTAAATTAAGGTGCTAGTACTTATAATAAGATAGTAACTTTTATAATAGCGATTTAATAGGGTTACTACTATAGCGTTATCTATTTGTTTATCTTTTCTAAATCTAAACTTGCTTAGTTATATGCTCTACATATGCCCCGCATATATCTTCTTGTTTTAAGCGCTTAAATCTAGCCTTTCTTTTTTTCTTTCTATTTATCGAAATGTCTATACTTTAAAACACCCTTTACATATATACTAGCATATCTAATACCTAAAACCCATCTTAATACGGATACCATTATAGTTAGTTTCTTTTAGCATATACTTAACATATACTAATAAGCATTAGGGCCTATTCTAGATAATAATA
>JALPCE010000058.1:0-97215 GCA_026538705.1 Aureobasidium sp. GC_Fusr_1 | reverse complement strand
ACGGCTCTGTAACCACATCATCTTGGCTAGTGTCCCAAGGTCTAAGATCTTGGGCAAATATTTCCTGGTATAGTTGAGTCCAGCCTCGAACTCTACAAGAGTCGACTTCGCGAGTGAGTTGTTGGTACTTCAATGATGGTTCACCATGACTGACAAGTATCCTTCAAGACCTCCACAGTATTCAAGTCCTCGATCGTCAAAGATCTTCCTCGTCAAAGATCTCTACCTGCGCACAGAAGTTTGCAAGCTTCAAGTTCCACCTCTTGGAGCATCACCCCTTGTCCAGATCGATCTCCTGGTATACTTGACTCTAGCCTCGAACTATACAAGAGTCGACTTCGCGAGTAAGTTGTTGGCACTTCAATGATGGTTCACCATGACTGACAAGTACCTGTGAAGATCGCTGCCGCACCGAACTCCTCAATCGTCAAAGATCTTCCAATATGGGTGGAACTTTTTCTCGTCCATCCCCCAACGCCGACATGGGCGTCGTGATGCTCACGAACTTCGCTTCGTCGCCCAGTACCGGCATGGTTTACCAGGAACTGGACACCTTACCCCAGCCACCCGATCACGAAGGCGCCACGCTCAGGTCATCAACCAAACGTACTGGTGACTCGGCTCTCGAACATGAACATCCATCGAAGAGAGTCAAGCCTCTCAGGTCCACCAAGATAGAGATCGTTCAGGAGGTCAAGCTACTTGTGAATCACTACAAGCTCGACGAATCTCAGGAACAAAACTTGAGTCTCCGCGCAAAGGAAAACGACTTTGTTCCTACCGTTGAGCAAGTTGAGTGGGTCGCTGAGCAGGCCCAGCTCCGTGATGGCAACGACATGATCAACGTGGTCATGTTCCCCTACATGGAATATTATCCATGGCGTCTGCGCTCCCAAGAGGGCGAGCACCGAATCTTCGTGGGCAAGTACGAGCACGAGGCTCCTGAACATGATCTCTGGCAAGGCTTCACTCCTAAGAGCCAACTTTACTCCAAGGCCCGCAACTCAAAAGCCAGATGAAGTTCGCAGTGAAGATTGCACTCACTGACTGTCGCTTCATCCAATGGTACCGATCCCTTGATTGCTTGTTCCAACTGAGCGCCTTGAACCCTGAGAGCGACGAGGACCGCCTCAACGGCACAAAAGCCCAGATACAGCAGACTGCGTACATCAAGGCCGCAATGAAAGTTTTGGCCCGCTTCCCTGGCCTCATTGTCGACCTGCAAGACGAAGACAAAGAAGAATCAGAGTACCAGTTGTATCTCGATTGCAGCTCAATTCCTTTCAAGAGCAAGGAGGAGACCTGGGAAGATAAGCCTTTGGCAAACCTCGTCCAGACTCTGTGTTTGGAGCACGCCTCAAAGTCCAAGCCCAAGAGTGTGGCTTCGAAGGAACGCAGCACCGCCTCGAAGAAATGAGGTCAGCGTGTGAGGTGACGAGGCCGAAGACCAAGTCCCCGACTACGATCCAGACTACGAAGAAGACTCTGTTTGAATTCAGATGATCAGTAACCAAGACCGACCAACCTGAGTTTCTACCAACAACAGAAGATCGCGCTGCAAAACCAACTGGATCAAGCTTTCTTAGCGTTTTTCCTTCCAAGTATCAGGAGTCCACCAGACGAGTTTTTGGGAGATTCTCTTCGAAGGTGCTTCGCTCTGAATTGTCAACCAAAACGAGGAAAAAATATGTATGATAAGGGCAAGGAACTCTAACATGACTGGCCGAGAGTGACGAAGGTGCTAATGAAGACGAGAGACATCGGAGATCGGGACAGAGACGAGAGCAAAGACAGCGAGGACGAATTCAATCATGAGAGCGGAGAGAAACGAGGACGAAGATAACCACAAGGACGAGGATGATCACAAGGACGAAGACGGAAGCGAACAAGACCATTACAAAGGAGAACTTCCAAGATAATCCCAACGAGAGTAATAAAACCAATGATAAGAACATGATTTCTTGCCCAAACTAAACGGATTGCGAGATCAGGGACTGTGTATATGTAAACATCCTTGAAGCAAAGAAACTTGGTACCCGACACAAGAGTTCTATAATGTTGTCATCAATACCGGTTTCCACTGAAGGATCTAGGAATACGCCAAGATGTCGTTCAGCAACGAAGACATCATGAAGTTCGACCTTCCTCGTACCACTGAGGCTGAAGGCGACAACGACTTCAACCAGGACGAAGAATGAAAACAGGGCGAAGTGGTGTGAGGAGAACAAGACCGTGGCAAGCCACTGATGACGATGAGTTCAAATAAAGATGACAGTCACACAACTCCATTTGGGAATATTGGAAGAAGTACATGATGAAATTTGTTAATTGCTTTGGCACTTGGTCCTTTTGTCTTTGACCTTCTTGTTCTTTGCTCCTTCGTTCGCCAGCCCTCCAAGTATACAACAATTCTTGGTGCCATGTCCTTCCTGTGTTGAGTCGTTTGATCACGAATCAATCAAATGCTGTCATCGCTGAGCTCATCATCGTCGTCATCGTCAGTGTGTTCATGGCTCGTAGCTTTTTTGTCGTTGGTGGTTGTCTGCTTGGTTTTGACGGACTGCTTGGTGGTGGCGGTAGCCTTCTTGGTGGTGGCGGCAGTCTCCTTGCGTGAAGCACCGGTCTTTACAGACGCGGACATGTTGGCGAGTTCTCCATCTTCGTCTCCGCCCATCTCCTCGTCCTCCGATTCATCCTGTGCTTCGCCTCTCAACTCCTCATTGTCTGCGACATCTTCTCCATCGCTGTCGGCGGTCTTGGTCATCTTACCCTTGGCTTTTGAGTTCTTCTTCGTCTTAGTGGTTGATTCAGCGCATAGGCTCTCAAAAAGATCTGCCAGAGGGTTCTCTGATAATTCCTTGTCTCTGTTCGTGAGAGACCAGTAGTCGAATTCTGGGTACATGTGGACTAGACGGTTGTCGTCGGTTGGATGACGATCGGTAATGAGCCCCGGGAATCTGGCAAGGACCTTCATGACTGCCTTGATACAAGCAGTTTGCCGAGCTTCATTTTTCTGAGCGGCGGCTTGGTCGTACTCGTCCTTGGGTTCCATGGCGCGGAGCCCGAACAGGAGGTCGAATGGCGTCCACCATCGGATCCAGCGACGCTCAGTTGCGTCGGGCCTCCAGAAAGATTGGTTACTGCCCTCTTGGAGACTGTTGTAGTGGAGTTGGCTCTTGGGGGAGAAGTTGTTCCAGATGTTCCAGCTACCCTCCCAAGAACTGTGTTTACCCACGTAGATTCGGTGTTCACCACGAAGAGAGCGCAAGAACCATGGCCAGTGCTCCATGAAGGCGCACATGACGATTGTGAGCTCAGTGGTCTTGCCATCACGAAGCTTGGCCTGATCGGCGAGCCACTCGGCATCCTTAACCGTAGGAACGAACCCACTCTCCTTGGCCCAAAGTATCAGGTTGTCTCTCTCCTCGTCGTCCAGCTTGTAGTGCTCGACAAGCTCTTTCACCTTCTCCTTCATCTCCGGCGACATGGACTTGGGTTTCTTCGCGAGGGGTGACTGTGGAAGTTCATCGCCTGAACGCTTGATTGAAGGCGCCTCTGGTATGTCAACCTTCATGTCGTTCATGGTGTCCATGTCTGGGGTGTATATCTCGATCGTGGGGTTGTATAGTCGCGTAGGCTCTGTCGTTCGATGCCAGGCCTGGTGCTTGGTCGCTGAGATTGAGATCGTCGGTAATTGAGATGGCCTTCAAGATGTGGATGCAATATGAATGTGTGCCTGGAACTCGGTCGTCAGTCATCAAGGACGGTCATTGAGCTTCTGATAGCTTGCTCACGTCGAGTTGTGTGTGACTTGAAGTTGATGTTTGCAGGTGATCGCGTGCGAAGACAGAATCAGGGGTTCGACCGAAGGGGTCAAGCCCTGAGATGGACTGAATTGATGATTGAGTTGCAAGATCTGACTGTCAGAGACAAGTTGGGAGAAGGGTTGCAGGATGAGTCGTGGAAGAAATAGATGCAGATGGCGGAGGGTTGTGTTGTGAGAACAACGGATGATCTTGTGAGTCAACAAAGGGAGCCGAGTGAACGCGCGATGTCGATTCACTGGAGACTTTGACAACTCAGGGAGCAGGAATTGGTGCAACGCGCGAGTCTCTCTCCAAGGAATATTTGTGGACAGAAAAGATTGGAAGAATAGTGTTGCTCTGTTTACTTATTGTCGTGTCAGAATTCGCGCTGGCAACAACAAAAAGTGAACAAGAGACAACGAACTGTAGGCAGACAAGGATGGAGGAATAGAATCAGTTTGGGACCTTTCTCCCACTCCTGGAGCTCTACGTTCAATGACACCATGTAAAAACGCATAGTGCTATTGGACCGTAGTTGCTGAGTAGGAGAGGAGCATGGAACGAATGCCGTTCGCGAGACGGTGTGAGAGTAGCTACCGTCGTTTGCTGGCAACGTCATTGACCCTTACAAAGTAGGAACATGCGCAAAAGCCAAATGCCAGTTGATCGACCAATGCCTTCGAGTCTTAGACCGTGGAGGAATCTGACGAGGAACACGAGAAGTCAGATAAAGGAAGGCGCTAACAGCCAAGCGGGACATGTAAGCAAGTAGGTAACCGATGGAGTCTCGGATGCATCAAAGGCCATTGGAATATAGCTGTGATACTGCACGATATTCTCCAATGTGCAGTGACCTCCAAGGAGATATGCCACCAGGGTGCCATTTCTATGGCCAGAGCCCCATTCAACAAACTTTGTTGCAATTCTAGTATATTATCGGCCTCCATGTTACGTGTGGAAACAGAGACAGGAGGGCTGGTTGAGGTTGTACTGGTCCAGAAGTACCTTGATGCCGGGGATCATCTCGGATGGGTTGATGTGCCTGGCTCTCTTTGGCGGGAGTCCCTGTTCGTGTCCGGGGACTGCGTCGCTTGCACGTTTGGCCGATGATCTTGGTAGAACGCCTTCCGAGAACTGGATCACGTTGGTGCTGGGTGTTCTAGTGAAGTTCAAGAAGATCTCGATGTTCATGCCGGTGTCGGTTGAGGGACGTGAACGTATGCCACCCATGTTGAGGCCTGGTCCTTGGTTGCAGACTGGAGATTGTTGACGAGGAAGATCTCTGACTAGAGAGGAGTTCAAGGTGGCTTAACCCTTGATAGAAGGCTGGTCAGTCATCGAAAATTGGTCTTTGGAAGTGCTGATGACTTACCTTCGAAGTCGAGTCGAATGGAGTTCCGAGCGAGGGTCAAATGTGCCAGGAGATCAAACAGTTGACCAATATCTTCATCTTCTCGATCTGGTCCAGAAGGTGTGACTGTAGGCAGGGGGATGGTCAAAGATGCGCTAAGGAAGAAAAGTTGTGGAAGAGGGGTGGTGAGAAAGAGATGTGGCGTAGAAGGAAGCTTTCAAAAACAGCAAGCCGCAAAGAGCTTCAGAGGAAGGAGCCCGTAGATGGCTAACCGAAAGGTATAAGCAAGCGTACGCCTACCAGAGTCTTCGAACCATCAGCACAAGGCATGGTGCCATTTGAAGAACATGCAGTCAAGGAGACTACACTACCACCATGAAGGGGAATAGAGAGAGCTGCGGCAAGGATAAAGCTCTAAACGCAAAATAGGGGTTGACAACATCCTCATCGCAGCAAACCACAGATTTTCCAAGGGGCGTTTTTCTCAAAGTGGTGGTTGCTGTACACATCGCTATCATGACATGTAGCAGGAAAAGAAGCATCGATTTCGCAAAGGAGAAAAGACAAAGGTATCTTGGAAAGAGCAAGAAACACTCGGTCGCTAATGAAGACTGCCCAAAACGCCATGCACAAAAAAACAACCCATCCAATCATCAGCATAAGCAGCATCTAGATAGCCTCGAGTAGCTTAGTCCTCATCAAAGATCTGGAACGTATTGGTCAAGATCGTGTCCAAAACCCTTGCTTGCAGACTTGCGTCGGCGATTTGAGGACCAGTATGCGAGCCCATCAATGACGGCGCGAAACAGATGGCCAGGTTTGAGGTTGACATGCGATTCTTGGCGTAATGCTCCTGGACACGGTTGAGGTGAAGGACCAGAGCGCGGAGAGTAGCATAATTGGGATCGGGAAGCTCATTGATGACTGAATGAACGGCGTCACGACGTGTGGCGGCATCCTCGATACGGGCGGCATCTATGAAGTTGTTGTACGAGCGGCGTGTCAAGAGTGGATCGGGAAGCTCGCGGAAGAATTGTTTGAGGAGGCCGGCCACACTGTTGACATCATGGTAGAAGGAAGCTGGGTTGCGGAAGTCGACGGTTTGCGAGTCTGCAATCTTGTTAGAAGTCGAACCAACGATGAGATCAGGGGCTGACATACCGTGGTCGAAGAGAGCCTTGATCTGTTGGACATGGCTGGCTGTACCACTGAGACGGTAAATGCCCTCAACGTCGAGACCGAACAGATCGACAGCCTGCATGCATTGATAGACAATCATGGGAACGGCAGTCTGATCTCTGTTGTAAAGGTCGTCCAGGGTAACACCAAAGACAGGCTTCAGAGGGGGTGGGAGAGCAGTCGCAACAGGACCAGGTGATATGGCCCGAGGCTGAGAAGAGAAGCTCTGCTGAGCTCCCATGGCACCGGGTGTCGCAGGAGAGTAGGGGATGCTGGCGGCTTGGGTCGAGGTGGAGAGACCACGAGGGGGCCCTGGGCTGGTGGGGTACGGCGCAGTGTTGTATTGCTGAGGGGGATCCGTGGGGTAAGGTGGACTTGCAGGGCTGCCGTAGGAAGGCTGAGTTAGATAATCTGTTGCGGGTGGAAGGACTGGGCCTGGTGATGTGGAATAGGTGGACTGCTGTGTTGGGACGTGTGTAAGCGGTGTTTCAGGTAGCGCTGGGCCTGGCAGCGTCGACGAAGGTTGTCGACTGGCTGCGGTGGGAGTCTGCTGCTTTGGTCGCAAAGTGTAGTGTTGTTCGTACTTAATGTCGGAGATCCTGTTGGGAACCTTGGAGACGTGACCAGAAAGGTAATTGTCGAAATCGGCCTTGTTGTCGATTTGGAGAACAATGTCGCGCAGACTGTGTTGGACGGGCGCCGAAGGGTCGGTGGGAGGAAGCGGGCTCACAGCAATGCCATTGCCTAGGAGAAGCTTCTCGTTGAACGAGGCAAACTTCTGGAGCTGCAGAGCGAGTCCTGAGTCGCACTCGTTGATCAACTCCTGCAGCGCCTTGACAGCCTGGGGTCGCGATGTCTTGATAAGCTCCTCCCTTTGCGATTTTGCTGCCTGAACCTTGGCCTGGTAATCCGAGTCTGCAACCTGGAGCTTGCGAAGAAGGTCTTCCTCGTGCTGGGGAGCACTCTTCATGCCTTTGAGACCGATTCGTCTCGAACTCTTTGCATCGCCAGTGCGGGCGCGATCATAGTCTTCTGCCAGGCCGTCGTACTTTGACTTTGCCTTTTCCATGGCAGCCTCGGCGTCGGTGGCACGCTTCTCAGCATTCAAGCCTTCGTGCTTCCAGTGTTTCCTCCCTTTTTCCATGTTGAGCGATAGTTCGTTCAGGTCCTCGTGCATCTGGTGCAGAGCCAGAGAGAACTGCATTCCATTGTCGGCAATTCGATCGTGAAGGCGCATAGCCTCTTCAATGTGGGTGACATATGAACCCTGGCGAGACTCCTTGGAGTGGATATTGTCAGTGGTTTGCTTGACAAGGCGTCGCAGTCCTTTGGCATGGTCCTCTTCTACTGCTCCACGTTTCTTGAGAAAGTCTGAAAAGTCCTGTGTTGGTTGTTCAGCAGGGCGCTAAGTTGAGGAGACAGTGTTTACGAGCGTACGCGCGAGGATGCAATGCTTTGCTTCAGACGGTTCAAAAGGGTGTTTATTCCGATCTACACAAGTCAGCAGGGGGTCATTTGTTTCACGATGCGACTACGAACATCCGAGTACATGACCGTCTCCACATGTTTCGAGACGGGGGCTGTCGACGTGGCCGACGTAGTGGCTGGCGCGACGGACGATACATCGAGTGAGGTCCCATTCGAGTCGCCGTTGGTGGTGAGGTCGCTGGTTCGCGGAAGGTCGGAGGACATGGTGAGATGGTGTGTACTCAAGCGGTGAGGCCTGAGACAATGATGAGGTGAATGGGATTGTTATAGACGATAGATGGACACCTCACGCAGCGCTTGGCACGCGCGTTGGATGCGAATGCTGGGGCTTGGACCGCGCGCCGCAGCTCGGCGTCGTCATTCGATCTGGAGAGAGCGTCTCGATCTTCAGGTCCATTGCTTTTCATAACAAAACACTGCTGTTTTCTCTATACCACAAACACACAACTTGCCATAAAAATCATGTCTGACGTGCACGCCCCTCTGACCTGGGAAACTTCGACCCATACTCAGCCCCAGCTGGCCACGTCTCTGCCATCCGAAGTCGTCAACTGCCTGGAGAATGCTCGCTATGTCCGTCCACCTTGATGCTTCCTCTGCAGCATTTGCTAACCCTCACAGCTTCATCTGGCAACCTGCACAGAGCTGCAACCTCATGTCGCTCTCATGAACTACACCTACCTCGCCTCACATCCCTTCGCCGACTCTTCGTCGCAAATGCCTTCTGGTCCCGTAATCATCATGACCTCGAACCCTGCGTCGCGCAAGACTGTCAACTTGACCGCAAACCCCAATGTCTCGCTACTCGTCCACGATTGGGTCTCGCATAGACCTGCAACCAACAACAGGAACTCGTCGCCTGAAGGCCGCAGAGCTCCTGGTCGCAGCTCCCTAGCTTCGTTACTCATGGGCATGAACACAACTCAGATGGGTTCAATCAGTGCCACCATCAACGGCGACGCCATCGTCTTGCCCGTCGGATCAGAAGAGGAGAAGTGGTGCAAGTTACAGCACCTGGATAACAACACTTTTGAGCGGGAAGAGACATCACAGAACGTCCTGACTCGTTCAACAAGTAATCCCGAGGATGAGGAGGCCAGCAAAGAGTCTTTCTTGCAAGACGAGGACATAAGAGTCGTCGTTGTCAGGATAAAGGAGGGCAGAATCGCTGACTGGAAGGGCGGTGTCAAGGACTGGGTGCTCGCTCCTGCCGAGGGTACAGGCAACCTTACCAATGGTCTATGAGGAGATGAGCCTGAAGAACTCTCGTAATCAAGAAAACGCTAATACCCCTCGACCATGTCGGCATGCTCTGTATGTGATCTCCTACCACCACGCGTGCTGAAGTATACCTATAAAAGTGCACAATTGTCTTTCAAAACAAGGTGATGCCCATTGAAAGGACATATATCATCGGCTCTCTCCGGGAACACCCTTTTTCTGGAAGCTTTCATGCCTTTTTATAGTTAAAAAGTCGTTCTACGCTGTTGTGGAAGAAAGGTACGAGATCAAAACTGGTCAAGTATCTCGTCATCCTCTGCATACAATCTCCTACCTCCAGGTGTAGTTAAGTATAACTATAGAAATGCACAAATGTATTTGAGAACAAGGTGTTGTCCATTGAGAGGCAGGATATTATAGGCTCTCTCTGGTCACACTTCTAGCCTGGTAACTTTTGTGCCTTTTTATAGTTGGAAGTTTGCTGTGTGCCATTAGGAGAGAAGCACGCGAGGTTAACCCAGGTCAGGTATTCTGTTGTCCCCTGCAAAACATCTCCTACCTCCATGCATGCTGGGAGATAGCTATAGAAATGCACAGCAGTGTAGGCAAATAAGGCGGCGTCAATGAAGATGCAACAAATCATAGGCTCTCTCTGGTCATAGTTCTCTTCGGGAAGCCTTCGTGCCTTTTTATAGTTCGAAAGTCGCTGCTTGTCATCGTTGGAAGAGAGCACGAGGTTACAGACCTTAGAAGGGTTGGGTTGCCCTATCAAGCTCTCTCACAGGTCAAGCTCAAAGCTGTGAAACATCGAGTAGCAGCAGAAAAACTCGACACCCTTGGTGCAACCATGATGAGAGTCGGCAAACAAAGAAGAAGGTCGAGTCAAAGTCAAGTCACGTGCAATTAGCGCATCTTGGCGTTCTTGATGCCCCTCGCTCTCAACCCTCTTTCGAACTTCACAACATCGCAACTTCTTACGCAACACTCTCCACTCAATCAACAGACGACTGTCACCGCGCAACTTGCACCAGACACCCAACCAACACACTTTCTTCACTACAACCCTTCCCCGGAAAAGAGAACAGCAACTGCGTTTTATGTCCGCCTCGATCGAAAACCTCAAGTCCTTCGGTATGTCGCCGCAGACCCCCCACTACGTCAGGCACAGACCGACTTCCTCCCCGCCTTGACTCGCTTGCTTGGACACCCCTTCTCCCACTCATGGCACCTGTGATGGTTGTTCACTTGAATCCCTATTCCATCTGTCTTGTGCGAGAATGAGTCGAAGCGCCGACCAACGCTGCCGCCACGCTTGGGCATCACCCGCTGACTAGTGTGACTCGAACAGACCCCTTCGCCGAAGCCGATGAAGACACCGGAGAGATAAAGCAGTCGAATCAGAGCAGCTACATCCACATCCGTATCCAGCGTACGTTCTGCCTCGTTTTTCCCACCATCTGACCGCCTTGGCACCACGCGCCGGGCTGGTTACACAGAAAAAAAGGCGGGGTATGCTGACACAGTACCCACATCACAGAGCGCAATGGACGCAAGACCTTGACCACTGTTCAAGGACTCCCCAAGAAGTTCGACCAGAAGAAGATCCTCAAGGTCATCAAGAAAGCCTTTGCTTGCAATGGCACCATCGTGAGCGACACCGAGATGGGTGAAGTCATTCAGCTTCAGGGCGATCAGAGAAAGGATGTCCAGGAATTCTTGTGCGACAAGAAGGAGGGCCTCGGTCTTGATGCCAAGACCATCAAGGTCGGTTTTCGGTGTCTGCTTCGTCGTCGCTGTCTCATACTGACTGTTCTGTCCAGGTCCACGGTTTCTAAACGTCCAACAACCGCGCCATGCACCCTCGTCGGGTACGAGAGACCAGCCGGTGGATTATCACGACATTTGTTCCTCTTCGAATCGTCAACAAGGCGCCCATTGCCACGATCCGCACGGCTTTTCTTTTTCCCTCTACGACCCTTACGAACTTTTTAGACATGATCAACATCATCACCTTTTGAGATCATGGCGCGAAGATACTGGCGTTGCTCAAGATACCCAAACCTGTCTTTACTGCTGCAGCAATTCTATTACGATTGCTCTATGCTTTTTCCTATACTTTTCAGTCGAGTTTTTTTTCTTCTACTGCCTTTGCTATGCTTGCCAGGCCAGAGGATATTGCTACTTGAAATATGGAAATGCTCAGTATTGCTTTTGAATTCATTCTTTTCTGCTGTGACAATGTTATTGAAGCAACCTGAGCGCTCTTGTCATCAAATCAACCTGCGCATCTCTGCTCGGCCCTGTCCTGCATGTCAATGTGAATAGTGTTGTGGGACTCAAATGTTGCTATGATACAATGTGTATGTTTTGAAAAGTATTGTACAATTGTCGACCCAGTCTTTTATTCGGCAAGAGCCTCCTTGGGATCAGACTCGGTAGTGGTGCCCCAAACCATCCAAGGACCCATCTTTCCCCTCTTACACAACCTCTGCACAACAAGATACTCTACAACCTCCTTTGGAGCAGCCGAGCTTCCCTCCTCCATAACCTCGACCGTCTTATTCCCCTGCTTGACCCTCCTCACCTTTTTCAAACTCTGCAAACTCTGCATCCTCACGCACACTTGCTGGATAGTCGTCTGTTTCGTCTTGTCCTTGTTGTCTTCCAAACTCATGGGCATGTATTTGTGGCTAACGATTTTGGGGGTCGCGGTCCAGTTATGCAGTGTCCAAGCGATGCCCGCATTGGCACCTCTTTGTTGTATCCTCTGCTCCAGTGACATGTGCACGTTTTCGCAGAGTTTTGGCGCCATGGGGGCGAGGTTTCCAGAGGCAAAGGCCGTGTACATGTCTTGGTAGAGGGATTTTGCGATTGAAGGGATCGCAGAGGTTTGGAAGTCTGCGCGGGGTTTTACGTGGAAGTAGCCCATGTAGTGGCGGCTGAGAAACTGTCAGTTCTTCTGGTCCTAAGAGAAAAAGATGACAGTCCAGAAGGCAAAGGGAAATGTCAAGCAGGCAAGAAGAGAAGAAGAAGAAGAAACATACCCGAAGATCTCCTTTATGCGCAGCCAAGCACGGTGTTTTTCCAAGGCAAATCTGGTCGAAAAGTCGGCGGTGAGAGAAGGCAATCGCTTTCCAGTGGGCATGATGAAAGTGGCAGGGATCAAGCCCACGTCATTGGGCATTTGATCGATATTCTTCATTTGTTCTTTCTTCATGACTTCAAAGGACTTTTGGCTGGGTTGTTTCATGCCCGTCTCGCGTGGTGCGTAGGACTTGGACTTGCGTACGCCCGCAGAGGTGCGAGGGCTGGTGCTGAAGAAGCGGGTGGAGGGTTGCCGCGAGCATGGTTGGAGGAGGTAGGAGGTAAGTGGTGAGGTGCCTGACTGTTGTAGCAGCAGGCGCTGCATTGGCGTACGTGTTGACGACATGATTTGTGCGAATGGCGTGTGAGGGCAGCGGTATAGATGTTTCGCGATGGAGCAAATGGGAAATGTTGGAGGAGCGGAGAGCACGGGCCTCTTCGGGGATGCTGGCCGCGAGAGAGTACAAAAGTATAACTGTGTCGTGACTTGTTTCCTGAACATTTACAGACATCTGAGCATGGACCTTTCAGATAGGTACATCACTGGTCGGTCCGTCTTGCTCGTGGTGAAAATGCTTTGATGTGCGTCAAGAACACGAAATATACCTTCCTGCAAGCATCCGACGGCTCATCTCGCTCTATGATCTGTGAATATGACCCGACCCCAAGACTGACCTCCAAATCATCTACTCTGTCACGACAAGTCTTATACTCCTCACTCACCAGCGCGCTGGAATAAATGTCATGGTCGGCAACTCTTGTATTTCATCATCATGCTCGGTAGTTTGTCAAAGTAGAAAACTGCCCAGCGCTCTTCAAGCTTCTCCCAATCTGGCTACGAGGACTTGAATTTTCTTCACTGGCAAAGCCTTCCTCCCCATTGATCGCTGCCATTGGCCTAGTTGTCGTCCTCCATAGCAACTCTTCAACAGACAGCTCTTCGAGGTTGACTTCGTCGTCGTTGGTCTTGGACTTTTCGCCCATGTTTGCGCTTGGGTTGGAGATTGTGTGGTAGTCTGAGACGAGATTAGTCGGAGCGCGAGGGTGTTGGACTGTGTATACGCACTTTCGGGCACGAAGTCCTAAGAATCGGTTTGCCGCTTGTTGGTTCAACGAAGCTGAAGGCCGTGCGAGATAGATTTGTTGCGCTGCGAAGGTTGGCCTTGACTGGTCAGCACAAGATCTCAGTGCGGTAATAGTATAAGCACGCACTAGGTGGACTTGGTGTCCAAGTGCCAGGTAATGGGCTGTAACGCGCAAGCTGTGGAAAGAAGGTAAGAAGAGGAAGAATAGCTTCAGAAAGGGGGAGACTATTATAGAGGTGTGAAACCGCAAAAATGGGAGTGAAAGTAGGAGTGAAGGTTGAATCGGACTAAAAAAATGATCACAAGGAAACCTCTGGTCTCAATGGCGAGATCGGTGCGCAAAGTCACAACAGATTCGAGCGGGTATGGCTCACATTGTGCTGCCCATGAACACTCTGCACCTCTTCTACTGCCCTGATTGAGACGCCGCGCTTCCTATATGGCCAGCTGGAGCAAAAGTGAATTGATCAGGACGACCTCAATCAAGGCATCCCTGCACAGTGGGTTTTCAAGAAGGTCAGGTCTTGTCCTGTAAACATGTACCTACTTCTCCTCAAGGCAAAGCCAATGCAAAGACAGCCATAGAAATGCATAAAGGCTTTCATGTTTCTAGGATTGTCCAGAAAGAGCCGTTGTAAGTTCATGCACATCTTTGTAATCGTTGTTCATTCTGTCTTGATATTGCAACTACCGCTACCAAGCCAAATTCATGTCTTTCTTGACTGTTCATATACGCCTCGAAGCCATTATCGCCGTCCCCAAGAAAACAAAACTTGCTCGTGCTATGACCAAGATTGAAAGAAAGCGAGTGTGTGGACAATGCAGAAACTCCTCCACCTGCCCAGACCGTCCCTGGATATCATGCGCTCAAGATTCAAATCATAAACGCCTGGAAAAAGAGCAGTGACAAAAGAAACAATGAAGCTCAGCGTGCGAGGCTCTACAAAGCAATGCCTCTGGGACTACCCAAGACACGCTCAGCTTTGCTAGTGCTCATTGTGCGAGGTCTCTCAGGCGTTTCATCGTACATTCTCGATGCTTGCTTCGAAGCGCTGACAGCACGAGATCTGTTGGTAAGAGTAGGCGAGACAGTGCGACCTTCCCTGGGGACTGCAGTGATGGGAGTGACGCCGCCAGACACTCGAACACGAGATGTAGGATTGCGCTTGAGACGGCTGGTGCGCCAGTTTTCGTACCACTTTTCGCGGGAAGTGACACGCAGATCAGAGCGCCAATCGCCAAAGACGCAATCGCGGAGTCGGAAGTAGTCGCAATGAGCAGGATTACAAGGGTCTGCCTCGCCCCATGGGAAGACGCGGGTCAAGGCGCCTGGTGAGGTGTGCGAGTCCGGGCTCAAGATGGAAAAGGGAAGGAACAGCTCCTCTGGTGCGGGAGTACACGAATCTGCACGTTTGGAAGAGACTGGGCCCAGCATTGCTCTCGACGACTTTCTAACCGGGAAAGAGTGGGCCACAGTGTCGCTGTTTTCGGCATTGGTATCCTCAGTGACCTTGCGTGGTGGTGAACGTGCAACAGGTGAATTTTCGTAGTCCGAAAGCGAGAATTCACTGTCATGGGAATCAGGCGACTCATCCTCGTCCTCATCATCCAGATCCAGAGCCTGTAGCGGGTCGAGCTTTGCATACATAATGTTGGACCAGACCATACGCTTGAGGTGAGCCATGTGAGCAGCGGTGAGAGTGTCGGCCTTGGCAATGACGGGAATGACGGTCGTCTTGCCTTCGAGAGCTCTGATGACATCAAGATCCAGAGCCTCGTCTTCTGCACCCGAGGATTTCTTAGTTGAGGAGTGGTCTGTGGAGCGCATGGTGGAACCCAGACGAGAGGGATCGAGTAGCAGGAGGACGCAGTGTATGTGGGTGTCCTTGACCCCGGGCGTGCGTACGACTCTGGACTCTTGGTTGAAGGTTTCTTCGAACTTGGACTCGACGAAGGAGGCTAGATCGCGAAGTTGGAGATCGATAATGCTCTTTTCTAGACCCTGAGAATCCCACAATGTGACGCCAATGCGTTCTCCTTCAATGTCCGTCTCGATGTATGAAGATTCGAAAGGAGAATGGATTTGTGATTGAGGCGGAGGAGTGTGGCCGCGAGTCTGTTTATGCGATGGTAGGGCCAGTGCTGTCTTGAGAAACTCGACGAAAGACGTCTTGCCCGAACCCTTGGCTCCAGTGATGAGGATGCTATTGGATGTGTTAGTCGTGATCGATGAAAAAGGGTCGGTGATGAGACATACTTGAAAGCCTCTGGCTCCTTTCGGCGGCGCATTCTGCGAGGCGAGTGCATGTTGGCGGAGATACTGGGAGCGTAACTCTCTCTGCCGCGGCTGACGATGCTCTCAGTGCGTGGTAAGGAGTCGGGCATGGGAGGCAATGGAACGCCGTAGGGGTTGTTGAGACTGCCGGTCGACGACATTGATGGCATTGACGAGTTGGATGTGCTTGTCTGCTTGGCTCCAGGACGAGAGAAGTTGGCTGCAGCCGAGGATCTTCTCGGAGGGAATTGATCACCTCTCTCAGACGAGGTCGCGATGGACTCGGGGCGTCCGCTTTCCATGGGCTCCATGTTTGGCAGGATTGGTAGCTTGGGAGGAGAGTGAGAGACGACAGGCATCTGTTGCTCCTGACGACGACGCTCCTCCTGATCGCGGAGTTTCTTGTTGCGTAACATTCTTCGTCCTGATGGGCTGCGGATGACTGGGACTTCGGAAGACTTTGAGCGGGTGAGGAAAGAAAAGCTACCACGGCGTCGAGGTCGTGACTGCTCTGTTTCGGGATGCTCGTCACTTTCTGAGCTGCTCAAGGCAGTCGCTGCCTGGACCGTGTCAATTGCTGAAACTGTCATGCTAACTCCAATTTGTGTCGGATTCGATAATCTCTTTGGTGGTTTCGCCGGGACAGGTCTCGAGGGAACAAATTCAAGCGAATCGTCAAAAGACATCGAGGACATCGAGGCCACCGACATGTTTTCGGTGTGCAAGAGATAAAGAAAGGTCAGACTTACAGGTCGCATCCAGCAGGCCGAGAGCCGCCTCTTCTATACGTCCACCAGCCCTCAGATAGATAGTTCGTCTAGTGGAGAACCGGCACCCAATCTGACGTGCAAGACGCTAATCGTCACGACAAAACCCTCGAGGATCTCTACGAAGGAAGAGCTGATGCAGGGTCGAGGCCGAATCGGTACGTAGGTGGGGTCATTCCAAGTTTTTTTGTCCTGCAAACCTCCTGAAAGCTGCAGACGTGGTCGATTTGGCGATTGCCACAACGTGCGCCGCTTGCTCTTTATCACCCATCACCAACTGCGCGAGACTGTCCAAACATGCCCATGAAACACAACAACAATTACAGCACCCTTTCAATCAATTTATTCGTGGTATAGGGCTGAAGGTTGGTGAAACCGTGCCGCTCCCGCTGCGCTCCAAGCTCGACCCGAAACTCTGGGGGACTGTCTGCATCTCGGAGCCGATCTCTGAAACGCGAAATCTCCTTGGTTGTTCCACTTGTTTGTTCTTGCAGCCGAAAAACGATAAGACTTCCTTGCTGGCCATTTCTTTTTTCCTTGCTTCCATCACCATCGCAACAATGATTGTCTGCTCATAGTGACCAATACGTAAAGAAGATACCTCGATACCACGAATCTAGACACGATTTCTCCGAGAGTATGCAAGAAGCTTTATTGCTTGCCGGCTTTCGACCTGAAAGTCCCACCCTTCTTACCGAGTGGTACAAAGGTACTTGACCTATAGAAATGCACAATGCTCTTGCAATGTACGGATTCGTCCAGAGAAGATGATTGCTCATCTCTCTTTCTGTGGACACGATTCTGTTTGAGGAAAGATTGATGCATTTTCATAGCTGCTTTGGTCACGGAAGCGTTGTTGAGACGATTGTGCCACATCTTGTTTGCCCCGCTGTTGTCCCCGGATCAGCTCATAGGATCAATACATACTGTCAAGATGCACGTTTTTATTCAGCTCGGGGACTTGTCCATTGGGAGCTGTCGAAATCACGGCTCTCAGTGGACGGCTGTATAATTTTATAAGACGTTGCGCAATTTTACAATCACCGCATACGGAAAGATTCAAGAAGGAGATGAGATGATCGCTTATCAAAGATGAAAACACCATACACGCATGTTGTGAAACCTATAGCCGTCATCTCTCCAGCATGAAAATACCTGTCGCATGTCAAAAGTCCATCCAATCGTCCTTCTACTCCGGTCGAGGTCTCTTAGCACCATGAGGGTTGCCACTGGGCGACATGCTGCCACCCGATGAGTTACCATTAGCTGCACCTCCATTTCCAAAGAAGCCTGGATTGAAGTGTCCTCCTTGTGTGTTATTGCCGAAGCCTCCTAGTGAATGTAAGCATGAGCTGATTGTTTGAGTATTTTCGCACTTACCCATGTTCATGTTGCCCATACCCATGGCACCCATCCCTCCCATGTTGTTCATGTTGCCCATGTTATTCATACCCATTCCCATACCCATGTTCATGTTGGGCATCATCATACCGCCCCGGCCGCGGTTGTTCTGGAAACCTCCACGCATGTTGCCGCCCATCATACCACCTCGGTTGTTGAAGCCTCCCATGGCATTGTTGAAGCCGCCCATCATGTTGTTGTTGAAGTTGCCTCCCATGGCTCCTCCATTGAACCCGCCCATCATGTTCATCTGCGGATTGTTGAAGCCACCACGGCCCATGCCACCCATGTTCATGCCGGTGTTCATGTTGTTCATACCACCACGGTTGTAGCCACCGCGACCGCCACGGAAGCCTCCGCTAGATTGGAAGGCGGGTGCATTGTTGTATGCGCCCGTGGCGACGACCTTGTTACGCTGAGGTGCATCCTTCGGCGAGGTTTTGAAAGGATTGTAATCAGGTCGTGCGTAGATGCAAGTGTGCTTCTTAACGTATTGCTGGTCTGCGCCGAAAGAGTCGATACGATGTTTGAGTGCTGTTGCCGCCTGCGGCGATGCGAGCTCAACAAAGGCTTCTCTGTACAATCTTGTCAGCTCTTCAAGTCTTGCGTCAACGCACGAGGATTAACCAACCCCTTGCTCTTTCCGTTCACCTTATGCTCGTTGAAGGTGACCTCTTTGAGTTCGTCTTCGCAGCCGCATTGGTTGGCCCATCCTCTGATGTCGTCCTCGCTGATCCACCATTGAAGCTCTCCAAGCCTCAAAGCAGATGTAGCACCCGGATCCACTTCACGAGTGTCTTCTCCCTCTTTGCGTTTGGTGCCTTGTTCCGTGGGTGCCTGCTTTGGGGCATTGTACTGGTCGGTTGACGAACCCGTGGTGCTGAGGATTTGTTGCTGCTCTTGCAGACCGCTTGAATCAGCACCACCGTGCGTCTTTTCATACTGGACTTTCATCTCGTCAGGATCGCCTTCCAACTTGGGGCCGTCGTCTATTGGGGGTTCCGTCTCGGGCTCGTTGGGCTGCTGGCCGTAGTTGGTACCGTCGAGACCCGGGTCGTAGTCTGTGCCTTGTTGCTTCTGATGTTCCTCGGGCTGGGGCTCGGGCTTGAGATCTTGCTCGTCATCACCGTAGATGTCAATGTCAAAGTTATCATCGTCGGCCATTGTGAAGGAAGAGTTTGTTGACGCCAGTTTCGGTACCCGGATGTTTGTGCGGTGGGAGCAGTTTGAAGCAAACTCACTCAAGCGTGTCTTGGTCTGGAGACGATCAATCAGTAAGGGAAGCATGGAAAGAATGAGAAGCAGAGATCTGCAGGTGAAGCAGAAGTAGACTTCCAACGACCAGTCACGTTGTTCAGAACAATGAAGTCCAGTCACTTTAGCTTCGCCTACGGCCGTTCGACATTGTGGCTCCCTCGACGAACAGACGAACAGCCAAGTGACCGGTCGTTGTGAAATCCAGGCAGATGACAGGGTGATGAACGATGGTAACCATATACTGGTGGATGACTGCTACGCGTTGATACGTACATGTAAACAGGCTTCAGCAATAGCTTGACAGAAAGAATGCGAGACTGAGCTCTTTCCTCAACGCGAGGGTACAGGAATAGAAAAAAGAAGAAGCGTCAAAACGATATGTTGTCTCCTCCGAAGGTTGGCAAAGCGATACAAGAAGTCCGATGATGAGTACGCTGCGCGTCAAGGCCTTGTCCGTGTTTACAAGATGCTTTTCAAAGCAAGCAATGTCCTCGACTCTTTCTGAAACTCCTAGTGTCCCTCTCTCTTACTCGGCGACACACAATGCGATGTCTGAACGCCTGTTAGCTGTGTAGATGCCGCCCTTGACGCTGATGCCTTGGTGGGGCTCGGGGTCGAGGTGGCCAGTGGTGGCGACGGTGCGATTCAGCAGCCACAAGTGACACGATGCGTAGAAGAGCGAATACGTCAAGATCTGCGACAAGCTGCGGATGTGATGAGGCGATTGAGGAGTGTATGTGGTGGAGAGCAGAGTCCCCCTCGATCATAGCCTCGTCGTGCCTCCAGCCAGCTGTTTGCTCTGTTTGTTACCCATGTGACGAAGCCTCGGCTTCTGGTCCCGTCGAGTATCACTTCCAATCAGACAATCAACAGATCAACAAAACACATCGAATGGTCATCTATTATTTGATTCATAATGTCTGACTCGAACCAAAAAGGCACACGGTCGTCCAATGCACCGACTAAATTCGAAGAAGATGGCATCTTTGTCGCTCTCACTCACGACACTTTGGACGCCGTTGCCATCATGAACAAAGTTCGAAGTCCGAAAGCTGGAGCTATCGTGCTGTTCGCTGGTACGCCATATATATACTGCCATGCTTGATGCCTAACCTGACATTTTCGAGGAACTACTCGCGACAACTTTGGAGACAAGCCTGTCGTACACCTGGCCTACGAAGCATACGCTCCACTTGCCATCAGAACCATGACCAAGATTGCACGAGAGATCAAGCAGAAGCATGGTCTAAATGGCGTGGCAATGATCCATCGTCTGGGTGTTGTGCCCATTGCAGAGGAAAGCATCCTGATTGCAGTGTCGTCACCACACCGACAGGCGGCATGGCGAGCAGGCGAGGAAGCATTAGAGTTGACCAAGGAGAAAGTCGAAGTGTGGAAGTTGGAGGAGTTTGGTGGTGAGGAGGGCGGCGTATGGAGGGCCAACAGGGATGGACAGGCAGGTATAAAGATCAGCGATTGAGCTGAGAACCTGCGAATGAGATGAGGGAAATCTTAATGTACATATTATAATACAGGTCATGACACATGAAATGGTGGGTGCAGGAATAGCACCTGTGTAAACCCATCGACAGAGGGTGGCGGGTCCTGGAGGAGGTTGATGGACGCTTGCATACCAAGTCGAGTTGGTGCGCTCTTGGTTGGCTCTGAGTAAGTTGGAGGCGAGGGGCGATCAGTTGTTCTCCTCGGGCTTCTGAACTTTGGCGAGTCTCTCTTCCTCCTTTGCGGCCATTGCAGCGACGAGACCAGCAAGACCTTCAGCCATGCCCTTGTTGTCGCCACCTTCCTTCTTGTCGAGGAACTCTTTGACCATCTTCTCCATCTCCTCGTCTTGCTCAGCCTCTTCCAAAGTGGTACGCTCAAAGCCCCAGGCTTTTCTAAATTTGGCGCGCATGTCCTCGGTGTCGGTAACATCCAGGGCATACATCATGAAGCCAGTGGCCATCATTCCTGCACTGGTGACATTTGCAGTAGCGAGAACAAAGGCTTGGGCAGCTTCGACACCGCCGTTGACGTTGGTGGGTCTATAGTTGGAAGGAGTGAACTGTCTGGGAGCATCGGCAAGCAGTTTCCGGGCGACGGCTCTGCGCGTGACGACAAGACTCAGTCCAAAGAAGGTGGCGCCGGCGAAGAAGAGGGAGAGCTGTCTGACTGCGCGTGCTCTTGGGTTGGTGCGCATCTTTTCTCGGAGCTCATCGTCCACTGAGAGAAGGCCATTTTGTTTCGGATTTTGGCTCGGGAGTTGGCTGATAGCTTGTGAAAGGGGAGGCTGTGGTTGTTGTGATTGTGGCACGAATGGGCTTGCCTGTTCGGCTTTGGCCTTGTCATCTCCGCCAGAATACTGAGTAAGAAGATTCGAAAGGATGCCCATGTTGTGTTTTGGTGATTGGATGAAAAGAAAGAGCAAACCACCTTGATCGCTGTTGCCTTCTCCGCAGATCTTGCTGCCAGGGCCCAGAGGCCTGTGCGCTTCCCCGAGCACTTCCTTCCCCTCCCGCACCGCTAGACCTGCGATTCTACTACCACATGAGCATACCCACTTCCAAGGAGCTGCATCTCTGCTTGTTCGCTCTGTTTCCTTTGCTCCGTCCGAGACATTTCACCAACACACTTCCAATGCCTTGCCCTTTGCATATCAGACGTGTGCATGACATCTCTCATGAACGCCTTCATGTCTCCAGCGCATGCCGTGTCGGTAGGGCCCAGTCTTCGACTTCTCCGGATCGCATGGCCGAGTACTGTACCTGACGTGCTTCCCGCCTCGCAAGAACAACCTCATCATCCTTGCTAGGTCTCACTGGATATGCACCCCACATGCTACACCGGCTTGTCCCAGCAAGCCCAGATACCTCCGCTTTTTCTACAACCTCATCTACTGCCTTGACCATTCGTGTCAGCAACAGCCTTGCTCATCAGCCTTGGTGTACTCGCTGGCTTGGTATTCTTCTCATCACTCGTCTAATCAAATGTCCGATCATCGCACAAGTTGACTGAATTCCCTGGTGTGAATGCAGTGATTTGCACATCGTCTTTGGCAGATGGCCCGTTGACGAATGTGCACGGCATCACGGCATGAGTCGCAGGAACACCTTTCTCTGCCGCTGTGAATATCGAAGCTTCACGTTTAAGCTCTGGATCAGAGCTTTGTACACAGGCACATTGTCTATTTTGAGATGTCCCTGGTACCTTGGCTATGACATTTGCCGTCTCCATCCATATCGAAAGAGTCACGGGTCGTCGATGATCATTTGCATCACTCACATCTCAGGCAGCACATCGACAATCCTCCGCCAGACCGCTTTCTAATTCTGTCCTGGTACAATGCAGAGTAAGAAGCCAATCGACAGTATGCCATGCTCATGTTGCTCCACGAGGCACGCTTCTCCCATCTGCAGGTGCGTCAGTCAGCTCAATAGCGCATCCTCTGCCCAACATTGATGCACAACTTTGGGGAGATCGTCTGGTGAGGTGGCTCAAAAATCACAGTGAAGCGGTCTACGACCACTTCGACGTCGTTCATCCTGTCTACGATATGCTCACGGTATGCAGCGTATATACATGCAGTCGGTCAGCTCAATAGTTTGTCTTTCTGCCCAGATCGGGAATCAGACTCCACTTCATCTTCGATCAACATGATCATGGATCGGATAGACGGAAGGGCGTGGCCGTCGCTCGAAGATATAAAAGGCATCTGTTTTCCTCCCCTTCATCTTCATCTCATCCAGGCATCAACAGCAATCAAGACCTCCGGAGAAAACCAACTCACCCTTCATTGAACAAAATCTACTTTCGTTCCTAGTCAACACATACCTAGTCCTTCCAACATGCAGTTTACTACTATCGTCGCTCTCCTTGCTTCCAGGTCGGCTCTTGTACATACCCAAAATATGAACTTGACTCACGATGAGACAGCGTTGCAGTCAACGCCATGCCAGGTGGTGGCTGGTCCAAGACAACTTCGAGCTGCATCACCACGTCCACCTGCTCCGTGGCCACAGTTCCCTGGACTTCGGTCATCATCAAGCCTGAGACTTCAGTCTCCACTTGTGTGACCAGCTCTCCAGTCACCCACACGACTGCTGAGAGCAGCGTCTACACGACCACCGAAGCTACCAACTCGGTTGGCTCTTCTCAGGAGACGGTCTGGAGTACCGTCACCGAGACTGATGTCTGGACTACCTGGACTCAAGTAAGCCGATCTCTTTGCTCTTCTGGTCGCATGCGCCCCTTGCAGACTTTATTCTGATAAACACAACAGGTCTGCACCAAGCAGCCAGTGGTCAAGACGAACACTTGGGTCAAGACCAAGCCTGTGGTCACCAATGTTCCTTTCACTTCCACAGTCTATGTGACCGAAACCAAGACCACCCAAGTCCCCAAGACTTACACCGACTACTCTGCCACCACCGACTACAAGACCATGACTATCCAGAAGCCTTACACCACTACCGGCTACAGCACTGAGAGCAAGTGCAAGAGCACCACTTCTTGGTCTACCTGGGGTTGGTAAGCTAGTCGCTCATACACTCGAGTCCTGTGCGGGCTATGGATAAGACGGAAATGCTTAAAATGAGTGGAGTTTTGTTGCATGACAGATGCGCTTCCCGAGTCTAATGTCTTTATGTTTGACTTTTTGTCGTTGTCTACACTTATCACTCTCTATCTCTGTGGACAATATACGATAGATGAACTCAATTATGCAATTTTACAAATGAGTATCAGAATGGCCTGAATTTTGAGATCGGAGCTAGTAATGTTCAAGTGCAACAGTTCCCTAGATCTCACAAGCATTAAGGAGGTATTGTTCGCTATGGAAATGCATGAAACTATTATGAAAATCATGGGGTTTCCAAAGAAATAACGGACTAGAGTCGTGTTTCAATGGACAGAATGTGATAATTAGAAACATTTGTGCAATTTTATAGTGATATATTGAGACTTCCTCTCTCTTACGAGATTCAGACCTTCAAGAAGGGGTTTTGATTTCCTGAGTGATTGACAGGTAAAGATATAACTATAGCAATACATAAACTTCCAGTAGCATAGCATAGTATCCATAGAGAGCCCAACGAAACCTGTGTTTTCTCTAGACATAGTTATTCATCTTTACAACTCTCTGCATCTATACAGCCATGGTATATGATCTGTTCTACGTCGAGATAGATGATCCCTTTACACGTGATGTAGGCGGCGTATATCGCGGCGATAGGGTACATATCGCCGACGCCGAATCTCCGAGCAACGACAAGTCCTGTTTTGATGTTCATGATATCGTCCGTATCATTCGTATTGGCATCTCGTAAGTCTGCGATGGTAGAGTAAAAGTCGCATCGATTGTAACCTCGTAGACGTGGTAGGAGTGCGACCTTAGGTGTTGAGGTGGCGAGAGTGATGAGCTCGGCAGCACGCAGCAGACAATGATACCTTCGAGTCCAGCATAGCCCTGAAAGAGGATGTTGAAGAGTAATAAGGAAGAGAATCTGATGCTAACTAAGGTTCGTTTATATAGTAATCGAGTGAAGCCTTCCTTGGTTAGAATGGTTTTGCGAAGTCCCTCTTTGGCCAAATTGTGTAAGTTATTGGCACATCCGCCTGCTGGATTTTCTTTTTCCTTCTCTATGCCCTTCAGTGCTCTGTCAAAAAAGATTTGATTCAGTGGAAACGACGGAAGATGTTGGAACATCTGGCATACAGCAGATATGGTCAGCCCTGCTGCAGGAAAATGTCTCCATGCAAGCGAAAGTCTTGTCATACATGGACCACAAAGATTTTCGATACTTCATACATTGGCAAACACTCGATCCAGAAATACAGAAAGAAACAGAGGTTGGCTTGCTGCCTTGTTGAAATGGTGGTCCGCCGTCGGCTTCAAGGTCCATAATCTGGCTGCATCCAGCAACAAAACTCACCCATCAACCAACAAATCTTACGATATGTCTTGCGCATCATCGGCGCAGGATCTAGCCGTCCTTTATTACCATTTTCTGTCCTTGAAAGCATGGATTCAAGTTGGTATTGCATTTCAGCACATCTTTGTCGAAGCCACCTGGCTGAAGCCTTGTACCATCAACAATATCTTTTGCGCTAGTTGGCAGATACTTCTCGGTCTCATCTAGCGTGATTCCTCGTGATCTAAGCTTCTCTTCGACACCTTGTTGTACTAGTATCGAAGCCCATGTTTGGTCAGGTGAAGCCCGTGATTTTTCCCCAATCCACACCACCCGTACCCTTCCCTTTGCAGAACCGGCGTTAACGCCGACGCCGGCACGGACATTGCCTCACGGGGCAATTGCCATTGCGATCGATCTCGAGGAAGAGATACTGTGGATGCAGACATCTTTGACCAGACTTCAAACTCTCTTTTCTCTCCTGCCTGAGACAGATTCATAATTGATAACGTACCTTCTGCTCTCCTTGACGAGACCGACGGCTCTTCTTGTCCATCACTGCGGCCAATTCCTGCCGCGGGTGACGCCGTGAGAGTTGCACCTTCCTCGAGCACTTCCTAAAACCAATCTCTTCCTCTCCTCGAGATCATCCTTCTTTCATCCACCTCCGACCTCACATCATCAATCGCTTCCTTTCCATCGTACGATCGGATAGCTCTTCATCATCGCTTCGTGCTCATCGCATTCGTTGCATCTTCTCATTCATCGTTGACCAGTTTGCACCAATGGCTCCATCCTCGTCCACCGCCAGCGACGAGACGGTCTCTCAGCGCCCAAGAAGCCAATCCGATGGCGCCATCGACTACAATGCTCAAGGTATGTTTCCATCATCTTCTTTTATCTCGACCATCCTCGTCATGTTCCGCATCGTTATACGCCGCTTCAGCATGTATTGAGTCAGTCTACCATCCCATTGGGACTTGGTCTCGACCACTCGGCTTGCTGCCTTCTTGCCCATGTTTTGTTTGCTTACGACGCGTCTCTATCATGGAGCACGCGTTGTCAGAGAAATAAAAACTCGCTTCACTTTATGATCTGCACTTCCTTCTACCATGTCCTTCCTCTTTCATCATCAAACATCAACATTACTCTACTGGTCTCTGTACCATGCTGACCTTTGTAAGTCTTCGCTGCAAATTACTCCACCGAGCATGCCTCCCCGGGTCCCCAAACCGAGCTCTCAACCGATAACGCTTCGTCCATCGAGCCTGCTGCCATCACCACTGACGGCACGCACGAGACTCTGGACCAGAGCATCGTGAGCTACGAAGAGACCGACTTTGATGATGCTTCAGGCGAGTACCAGGCACCTCCAACCGAGCAAGCCTGGTACAAGGGTGTCTTGGTCACTGCCGACAATGCTCAAGCCGTCTTCTCTCCCGCGGCATGCATCTTCGTCGCAAAGTAAGTCAACTGTACATGTGCACGATGGTCTTGACTAACCTTTCAATCAGTCTTGATCGCACTCGCTCTGGCACCGAGCTTGCAGACGAGGTCAAGAGTATCTTTGGACAGGTCGGAGAGTGCTGGGTCAAGGTTCGCTTCGACAAGAAGAACATCCCAGCTGCCTTCGTGCAATACAAGGTAAGGACTCCGTCGAACTGTCGGTTGGTCTCGAACATTGGCTGATGCACACTCCAGACAATCCAAGAAGCCTTTGAAGCTGATGCTCGCTTCCACGGTACCCTCATCTCCGGACGTCCCTGCCGCATTAAGTATGCTCGCGCTCCACGTAAGTTCCTTCCTCATCGCCGTCCACTCGACGCTTGGCTGATCCGGGAACAGGTACCGTCTTCGTCGCACGCCGTGACCAGCATGATCTGGACCCTGCTGAGGCATGGCACTACCTCAGAATGTTCGGCGCAGTCGACTTCTGGTGGACTCCGTGCCAGACCGAGAGAGCTCTGTACAACTTGCCTGCTGGAGCTTTCTTCCGTTTCGAGTTGTTCCAGCCTTGCCAGGATGCTTTGAAGGTACTTCGTCCTGTCCTTTTCCTTCTGTCCATGTCAATCCTGACCTTCATCAACAGGCCCTCCGCAACCATGAGACTCTTACCTTCACGCTCGCTCAGCTCGAGAAGCGCAAGCCTGCTCCCACCGCGTACAACACGATCCTGCCTGAGATTACTCCTAACGCCATCTACGTTGGCAATCTTCCCTACAACGTTGACGAAAATACTTTGCGCATGATCTTCGCCCACTATGGATCCATCACCAAGGTCGAAGTTCGCAAGATCTTGCACAGTCAGTGGCCACTTTCGATACGCTTGAGCCCAATACTGATCAGTTTCCAGAGAGAGTTGCTTTTGCCTTCATCTACTACGAATCATCTCACTCAGCCGCCATGGCCTGTCAGTTCCCTGTGAGTCAACCATCCCCAACCAACACAATGAGTCCTTACTTATCTTTTCGTGCTTCAGTACTGTGCTGTCGACGATGATCATCTCTCATACATCGAGCTCAAGCGCGTCAAGCCCCGTCGTCGCAGCCAGCCCAACTACTTCGACAACCTTCCCAATGGTGTGTTCCGTGATGGCAGAGACTACACATACAAGCTGGGACACCCCTCCTGCATTCCTCGCTACATGCGTGGCAATTGGCCTTACTAAAGCACTCTCACTTCCACCGCATCTATGACCTTTCGCCGTCATGAGATATGATCTTGTCACGAGCTACGCCCGAGATGAAAGAGATACGACCATCGCAGCATGATGTTCCATGCAGCTTGTCCTTTTTGTTTGCTTTCGCATGTTCTTTTGCATGTTTTCTGCAATTTCTTTCTTCGCTCTTCCTTTATGGCATTATGGTTTGCTTCTCTTTCTCGCAATGTCTTCCAGTTGATTTCGGTATTTCACTGGTTGTTGCATGTACAAACAGACGAGTTTCGGTGGGTTCTAGCTGCTGGGTTTCTTTTTCTTCTCTTTCAATCCGCATCTTGCTATCTCCCTTGCTGTCGAGGCGACATGGTTTCAACTACACCACTGCACATATTGCTAGAGAATTTAGCTAGACCACGGAAAATGTACGAGGCTCACACTTGCTTCTTGCCTTGAATGATCATGTCTTTTGTGCCATGTGCTTTGTGCATAGAGCTGTCTCCGTACTGAGGCTTCGACTTGACCGACTCTCGACGTATGATAGTAGAGTAATCGTTTCATCATGTAGCGACACGTCGCTTGCTCTATAGAAAGCTCTGGTCACTGTGCTGATGGTACCTTGCCCGCAGCGATGGCCGCAGGTTCTCAATAAGGGATCAACAAAGCTCGGTGGCTGTCAGTTTGCAGGAGAGTAAGTCCGCCACGTTCTCTGAGAAGTGGATGGACGAGCTCGAACAAACGCGAGCTGCTCTCATCGGTCACTAACGAAAGCGACAAACTGTTCATGCATCTCGACAGCGACAAATAGACAGGTCACGCTGAAAGGAGAGCTCAAACGGAGGTGCAAGACATCGGCACTTCTTCGGTTCAACTCATCATGGCATCATTCATTTCTCTTTTCGTTCTTCTCCACGACCCAATGTGTTCCTACTCCATGTCCGATATCTTCAATTCGGTCTTTGCCGCCTTGATACCACCCGACCATTTGTCATCCTTCTTTTCCCACTCAATTGTTTGCATGCCGCTCGAGCGCAGTATGTCGGCTTTGAAGCTTGTCAGGCGTTTGCATTTTTCACCCAGAGCTTCGATTTCGTTCTGCGAGGGGAATGTGTTTTCGAAAGCTTTGTGCTTGGGATTCTGGATCTGTGCATATATGGTCAGTGGATGTAAGATATAAAGGAAAGGTAGGTTACACGAACAGCAAGGAAGAACTGTAAGCTTGGGTTTGCGACAATCTCGACTTGTTCGAGGTATTCCTGCGCCGGCAGGATGGAGAGCAATTCCTTCTTGAAGGTTTCGTGGTTGTCGACTTCGAGGGTTGCGTTTAGGACCATCAAGGCTTTTTGCTGCTCGAGGATTGTGCGTAGTTGATTTGGTGTCAGGGTGAAGAGTGTCGAGTTTAGCACGCGCAGGCCTCGGGGTCGTGTTGTTTCGTCTGTCAGGGCTTTGACGAGTGTAGAGCCGAGTGTCCTGTTCAGTGCCACCACGCCATCTTTTCCTGCTTCTTCGGCGGATGTGTCGGTGTTGTTTGTCGGATCTTCGGGGTCGTCGGTGACATCTGCTTCGCTGACGTTGAAGGCTAGTGTAACCAGTCCAGGTCCAATCAAGTTGCTCAACTCGGTGGCTTGGATCTTGCCCAAGAATTCTGGATCGGAATGCTGCACCGTGTAGTTGATCTCCAGGAACATCAAGCCTCGTCGCGTAGTCTCCCCGTCAGAAGAGTAAGTCACATACGGCCCGATGCTCTCGAAAAACTTTGGCTGTGCAAACACATCCAAAAGATGCAGAGCTCGCAACCCAGGCAACTTTTTGAAAAACTCCACACCATCATCCTGCGACTCTGCAGAAACACCCCCAAATAACTGACTATAAATGACCAAACTCTTGAGGTTAGGCAGACGATCAGCCAATTGACTCAGCCATCCCACGGGATACCCCAAAGTAAACAGCTCCAGAGTCAAAGACTCGATGTTTGGCGGCAATGGAGGTATCTCAAAATGTTCCGAGAGCAGGGTTTGGTAATCGTCGAGTTTGATGTCGGAGGTTAGGGTCAAGGCTCTGAGACCACCGGCTTGTGGTGGAAATTTCGGGAGTGAAAAGGTTTGGAGGGGGATTTGGGCTCCTTGGGCTTGTGCCGGATCGACTTTGTCACCTTGAGGGATGTTGTTGTTGTTTTGTCCCAGAGTCGCCATTGTGTTCTTGGTTATTTTCCTTTTCTTTTTCACGAATCCGGTTTGTGTATTTCGTTTTTGAGGGAAAGAAAGTTTTTTGCGTATTCGGGGGTCACGTCTGCCTTTCTGTTTCGACGGAAGAAAAAAACTGTCAATACTTCTCGGAGAATTGTATTTTTGAGTTTTTTGGTTTTCGACGGCAATCGGTCTGTATAAATAATATTGGACTACGGAGCTGCGGACATGGAGGGACAAATTGTGGGTACGCGGGGGTGAGCAACGCGGGGTTGTGTACAAAATGACAAGGATGTTTGCTGGCAACAATATGGTGATGTATGACCCAAGAGCATGCCTAGAATGTTCTTTGTATAGTGAGAGGGGTTGGTGAGGGGTTCTTTGATCCTTTGCCCGGCTTGTTCGGCTGTTATTGAGGCTGGGAGGCTTAAGTCGGCTTTGAGAGCTTGACATCTCTCCGGAGCTCTCGTCTTCTAAGCACCTTCTTGCAATGTTATAAATATCTATATCTTGGGTTCTGTGTACGGGGAGTAAGCGAGGTAACAGCTTTTCCCTCGGGCTCCAGTCGAGTTCCCAACTGCTCAGCTGAATCAAGATTTCAGCACTAAACACCCCCTGCGCTTCCTCTTCGTGATGACGATCATGCGCTTCATACCAGGAAATGGAACGATTCAAAACAAGGCCGCCAGCATGTACGAAGCCACATCTGACCAGAATTTCATGCTGCGACAGGACAACCCTGTTCTCAGATTCGGACATCATGCGTGAACGCAGAGGTTTCTTCTTGTCTACCGGAACATACGAGCGGAGCGTGCCTGCGGTTAGTCAATCATGGTCCGGTACGCCAGGCTCTCCTCGTGTAGACCACTCGTGACCTCTGCTGTGTTCGATGTCAGGTATCATACCTACCAGGGACTGGGTGTAAACCCCAGCCCATGTCAGTCTCTTTTGCTCCTCTCATGGGTGTGCGGAGAATGACCTTTGAGAGGATGTAGTTGCCAGTTATAGCAGAAACAACTGTGTCTATAGACTTCACTGTCCTCATGTTGACATGGAGTGAACGAGTATAGGAGCACGATGTCCACTGAGAGCCTGTATTTGGAGAGAGATCTCTCTGGACACCTCACCTAATGAGGAACGATCATACATTTTGACAGCTTATCCGCAAGTTCTGCATTGTCATTGGAGCAGCGGACAACAACATTGATACAGAAAGGTCGTGGAGAAAAATCCGAATCATTTTCAAAGTCTGAGTAGACAAAATGAGCCTCGTAACGTGGTAATCAAGATAGGTAACGTTCGGAAGCAGGCTTCGGATGTGGAGTCTTGAGAATGTATTGGGGCGTGAAATGGGATTGTTGAACAGGTAGACGGCAAGGGTCATGATAAGAAGTACAAGATCGGGCTAGACCAGCTATCAGAGCATTCGGAAATGTCGAGCTGTCGGACGAGCCTATCTTCTCCTCGAGCCAATAGCAATCGTTTGGACTAGCCATGTGTGGCAGTATAGTGTCGTGTTACGGCATGCCTCTCGCGATATCGATAGCAGGAAGAGGCGGAGCAGTATACAAAATCGATTGTAGATAAGGAGACGGCGGTTCTGTAGGGAAACCATGACTCAGGCCAAAGCTTCTCTGAGTTTGCCGAATTTTACCGACTCGACTTTCCCGCCGGTCAAAGAATCAGGGTTCAAACAGTGTCGGCGGCTGCTTCCAGGGCAGCTGTTTAGCCCCACTTTCACGCAACTGCAGCTTGCATGCAACGCAACGACACGACAATCCTACCGACCATCGGCATCTGAAAGAGTATGTTGAAGCGATACCGCAATGACAATTGAACGGGTGGGACGTGATGGGACCAGTTGAGTTGGGGTCGATAGCCAAAAGATGCAATGAGTAATGCGGAGTCGAAAGTATGAGGAATAAACATATTCAGGACTGTCACCTACTTTCCTTCCCAAAGGTTATTCATACTTGCCCGCTCTTCAATATCCAAGCACTCCCATACGCAACAGTCTCGCCTATCCGCCTATCGCGACTGAACAGGAAAGCACATTCCAGATGGAGGTCATGACCACACCCCACGAACACAAGCTCGGGCAGAGTGATGTGCAAGACAGAGCTCGAGCCTATAAGAGCAGGAACAAACGACCGTGTGATTTCTGCCGTTTCAAGAAAGCTGCCTGCCATCTTGAGACCAAGCCACCTTGTGAACTCTGTCTCCGTTATGGCAAGGACTGCACATTCGTAGAGTCTCCAGTAAAAAGACGACGCCCCAATACTCACGGAGAACTTCCTCGAGAACCCTTGCTACCACCTAGCAGTACCTTTGACCTTGGAAGTGACTTGCTGAGTTGGGAACCTTTGCCCAACTTCATGACCGCAAGCTTACCAGGAGGTCTACCTGGAGAGTTCAAGTTCGACTCGCCGATGTTCGCGCCATTGACGTTCGAACAATTTGATCCAGTTCAAGCAGGGCTAGCACCGCCATCCAGTCGATCCTCGCGTACGCCTGAGTCTACGGGCTCTCTTCCATCATCTTTCTTTGAGAATGCCCAGGAGCCCTCGTTGGATGTCCAAGGCTCCAGCAACGCTCAGGTCATTGGATTGAGCGGCGAATCGGACCCTTTCTTGCTTCGCCAATACAATTATGATGGCAACAACGAGTGTGTGTTCCAGCAACTTCGTTTGCGAAGGGTTGGAGAGAATGACAATATCCCTGTACACTTTCTAATCCAGCGCAACAAGTTGGCTGCCAAAGCTCAACCCGCAGAAGACTTCTGCACCTTAGACAACTTCAGGAGGGAGATCAGAGAGGTGATCCACGATGAGGTTGGAAAAAGACTTATCAGACTGTATGTTTGCGAATGTTCGAATCCTTGTGAATCCGTGTACTGATGAACCAGATTTTTCCGCTTTGTGCAGCCTTACTTTCCCATTTTATCTCGAGAACACAGCATGAGGAACGGCGAGTATGACCCAGAAGCCTTCCCCACCGAGCTACTTGCCGCAGTCTATGGACATGCACTACCTTTCTGCATTTTCGACGACCAGCTCTGTATCGAGGTATACACTCCACCATCCGCCGACTCTCTGTTCCGGATTGCTTGGTCAGCGGCACATCCCAAATATCACACTCCGTCACTATCAGTCGTTCAGACACTTCTATTGCTTGTTCAAAGGAGACCAACCAACAAGCATGTGGCAGACACACCCGTCAAATGGACGATGGTGACTGACGCTGTGTCTATTGCACAATCACTGGGTCTCAATCTAGACCCTACAGACTGGCCACTTCCCCTATGGGAGCAAAGACTGAGAAGAAGACTAGCCTGGGCTGTCTTTACACAAGAAAAGTGGATAGCGCTCAACACCGGTCGAAGCTCGCATATCATCTCAGACGACTGGGACGTGTCTCCACTAACACAAGACGACTTTGAACTCGCAGAGGACAGCGGTGACAGAGCTTATTCCGAGCATCTCATACAACTGTCTTTATTGACTGAGATCGTGGACGATATCCTTCGTAATCTGTTCTCGATCAAGGCAACCAGAAAACTCTGCAATTCTCTCGACGCAACGCTTGAAGTGGCTAAGCCGCTACGCGTGCGACTGAGTAAATGGTATCAGGAATTACCGCGAGACCTCTTACCTACTGTCAGAGCTGAATATGGGCATGATCTAAATGCACAAGGCGGATTGCATCTAGCCTACATTACAGCCAAGATCCAACTCTTCCGAGCCATGTTCCGTCCGACGAGTGAGCCAGAAACACAAGCAACAAATGCCTTGCGAACAGGAGCCATAGCTATAGCAAGAGAACTTTTCGAATTTCTGGAAAGCCTCGACGCTAACTATATGGAAGCTTTCTGGCCGTCTTGTAAGTCTCGAATTTCTGCATGGATTCATTACCATCAAAACAGTCATGCTAAACAGCGTCAAAACAGATTCACGCACAAACTTTGCAATAGCAAGCAACTTTATGGTATCGCTATTTGTCACTTCTCCAAACCCGGCAGATGCAAAAGAATGTCTGGATTTGCTTACTTCGTGGAGAAGTCTGCTGCGTATCAAATCTTGCAGCTGCGATCTCTTGAATTTGGCATTATTGAGACTCGATGCTCTATTTGTGGCGGGTCTGGATAAATTGATCAATCTCTCGCCTTCTGCTCTACAAGTCTTTCAGGGGCAGATGATTTAGCTCGGGCTGGGTATCTAGTCATTGCGCAAACCGTTGTTAATTGCCTTTTGTTTTTTTCTGAAAATCTCAGAAAACCCATGCCGTTCCGTTCATTCATAGCCCTTATACCTCCTACCTATCATACTACCAATCCTACTCCTCCCAAACAACACAAGTAACATTCCCACCACCTACCCACCTAGCCACCGGTTTGCCCACCGTACCCAACGTCACATCCCTCTCAAACACCACAACACTCTTATCATACTGCAATCCCACGGCAATCAAATCCCCCCACTTGTTGAGTGAAAATTGACGCGGGAACATGCCGCCCGCAGGCCAGAGTTGTATGTGTTTGAGTGAACCATCCTTGTTGATGGAAAAGGTGGATAGAGAGTCCGAGGGTATGGAAGTGGTGTTGTGGGGAGATGGGTTGGGGATGTGGAAGGAGGTGTTGTTGCGGTTGGAGATGACGAGGAAGCGGTTGTCGGGCTGTGGTAGGCCCGAATTTCAGTAATGAAAGGGCAGGGAATATCATGGCAAAGGGGGCCAAGGCCAAAAAAAAACTTACAGAAATTGCTATTTCGGCTGCGGCATTGCCGTCGGGGACGACGATATCGCCGTAGGAGGTTGTGTTGTAGACTTGGTTGAAACTCATGCCGCCGGCAGAAGGATACGAGACTGCGAATGAAGTCACCGTGTTTGCCAGCTCGGACACCAAAAACATGAAACTGGTTGACTTCTTGCCAATGACACCATAAGGCTGGTAGAAGGCGACATGTCTAGGCCCAGAGCCAGGAAGAACCGCAAGAGGCTTCTCGGCCATCAACTTGTCAGTCTTGGCGTCAAAGGAGAAGATGCGAACGAGATCTGCTCCGAGATCAGGAACAACGAGGAACTGGCCAGTAGGGTCGAGAACAGCTTCGTGCTCGTGGGGAGCATCTTGTCTCTCGGCATTGGGACCGGGCTTGGTCAAGTTGAAAAGTATATCCTGCTCGAATGCAAAGCCGCCGGTGCGATTGACATCCAAATCCCAGCTGCTGAACGCACTGCCAGAGTAATGTGCCAATGCGATCGACCGCTTTTCGGCAGGGTTGCCATAGATAACGCCGCTGACAGGACCACTGATGGTTTCTTCGCGGTGGACTTTGGTCAGGCTGCCATCGTCGCCGATGGTGAAGGATGTGAGAGAGCCATTGGTGACTTCAAGGCCTTCGTCGAGACAGTATAGAGTAGCGTGGTTAGGATCGAGAGTAAGCCATGATGGGTTTGGGGCGCAGCCGGGGTTGGCAGAGGTCTTTGTCAGAGAGTAGTGACCGCCGTGCTCGGTAAGTGACAGAGTGGAAATGTCGCCAGAGTAGTCCGAGACGAAGAGATTGGTGGCAGCAGTCAGAGAGGCGGCAGCACAAAGCCGCAGTGAGCGGACAAGCATCTTCACGGAGGATATGATCGGAGGGGGAAGAAGTGACGGGGAAGAAATAGAGGCAGTGTCACCTACCTACTTATATTAGGCCATGAGGAGCCGACATGTTGCTACCTTCTAGATCAGGAGCGCTTATTGCGACTAGCAGGCTGACGCATAGTGCTGTGGACATGATGCACCCAGCCGCCTGTACCAAGACGACATTGATGATGCTGGTCGGATGAAACACAAGGCAAAGAGAGGTCGGAGCGGGGGTGAGAGGCAACCGGGGATCCGCTTGGTGGGGACGTGCTTGGCGAATGATGATCTGCAGTTCGCTGGCAGGGGCAGCATCAAGGTTCAATCAAGCGACACGTCAAGGCACAGGAACAGCATGGAAGATAAAACATGTTTGATATAGGTAGCCGTGGCTTTGTCTCTAGAGCTGAGACGTTCTTCTGTTGTCGGGCCATCTCGCTCGTCCGTAAGACAAGTCGGCACTACCAAGACGACAAGACGGTGAAAGTTTCTTCAGATGGCCTTCTTCGACTGATCTCTGAGCTGAGCAGTGGACTGGTTCTCGTTGCTTCTAGATTCGAGATCAGCGGCCCAAAGAGCAGCACCAGTGGTATTGGTGAAGGCGAAGAAGATGCCAGCGATGGGGACGAGCTCGAGCAGAGTAGCAACGGTTCCAAAGCCAGTGTATGCACCCTGTCTCTTCTCGATCCACCCCTCCTGACGAGCCTTGCTCATACCCTTGAGCTGGAAGTATCTGGCGTGGGCAGCAGGACCAGCACGCTTGCCTTGAAGCAAGATGAACATGACGGTACCGACGACAGGAATGAAGTTGAGAGGCAGGTACATGACGTATCTGATGATGGCGCTGGGTGCGAATTTGGCAAATGGCTTGGAGACGAGTTTACCGAGACGGCCAATGGCATCACCACCGCGGCCGACCTTGCGCTCCTTGGAGACGAGCTCGGCCTCGCCCTTGGCGACAAGGGTACCGTCGAAGGTGTCGATCAGGCTGTCCTCGACGAGGAATGTCTTGGAGAGGGTGTTGAAGATGGTGCTGCTCTCGTTGAGACAAAGCAAAGCGGCATTGACGGCGGCCAAAGGACCGTTGAAGACGGCAAGTATGGCGGCTTGGGGAAGGTATCCGAAGAAGAAGACACTGGCGAGGGTGGTGACGCCGAGGGCGATGGTGGGAAGTAGCTTGGATGCGAGGGGCTTCCAGAGCTCGCGCTTTGAGAGGAAGTAGAAGATGCCCTATACGATGGTCAGCTTTGTCGACAGAAGCTCGTAGGTGCGACGGTACCCTGATGGGATAGAGGTAGGCTCCAGACTGAGCAGCATCTTGTGCCAGCTCGGCCACTCTCTGCGCCTCTTCGCGGACCGTCTCCTTAACTTTGTCTTGTGCTGTCATGGTTGCTAGATACTCGACGTGGAGGTGAATGGTCTGCGTAGAGCAGATGATGCAGAAGCTCTGGTTTTGTTGTCGCGAGAGTTCACTGTTCCTTCGCGTGCCAATGACAGAATCTGTGACATCATTTCAGCCACAGTGAGAGCTGCCAGCCACACTCTATCCCACATCTCGATTGCACATCCACATTCTCTACCAATCGATACAGCATGCTACTCCTTGTCCTGATGTCCTGCACTTCTTTCTTCATCCTGTGCATCTTTCCCAAGGCTCTCTGTACTCCAAACCCAAGCCACCGAATACGTTCTTCTCTGCCTGTTCCATAGTGTCCGCCTTTCCGTCCACATCAACCACATCTCCAGTCCTCCTATCCCTGACGCCAGAAGAGTCAAACTTATAGTTGTACGTCTGTCGAACGTAGCGACGTAGGTCGCGCTGGAATGTCGTACCTCCTGACCACCCCATGACTGCACAACCGACTGTCTTCCAAGGCGCAATGATGATGTCGACTCTGCGATGAGGATTAATATTCTTCTTCTTGGTATCCGAGGGATCAGGATCAAAGCCAGGATTTTGCCAGACCACAAGTGCTTTGTCCAGTGAATCAAATCCATGACCATGAGCCGAGGAAGGGTTGAGTGTAAGTGTCTGCTGCGAACGATTACTAGTCGTCGTGCTGATGAGTAGAGTATGTGTGACCCAACCCACTTCTTCCAGACTCGCCACGATATCAGTGATGATGTTGAGCGTTTGGGCTTCGTCTGGGTGAGATAGGATAATGTCCACATCTCCACAGTTCTCTTTGCCTCTGCGGTAGCCACCAACTACTAGACTCTGCATACCCTTGTCGCGAACCTTGACGGCGTGTTGGTGGATGGTTGAGGCGATATCTTCCACTTCTGGACGAGGAATAGGAAGGAGAAACTCGTCGTAGAACTTGACGCCAATCTGCTGGACTCGAGTCAATGTACTCCAGCCGTATTCAACCACATCGTCGAGATCCCTCCATCCTTTCTCTTTGTAGAAATCTCTTGCGGTGGTTGCTCCTACGCCCCAAATATTGTAGAACAGCCTCTGGACTTTCAATCCCTCGTCGTTCTCGGCACTTTCTGCCTCCTGTATCTTGCCGTAGTTTGCATATTCAACATACAAATTCGCTATCTTGGCATCACAACCAGGCAACTGCATAATCTCTCGTGCGGTGCTGAGTTTGTAGGGATAGGCTGCTAACGAAGCGATGCTGGTGCTATAGGCCCGCACGCCTATCTCATCGCCTGTAAGTAGTCTAGCCAGTTTGATCTTCTCGAGCTGGGCGATGAAGGATGCATTCGGCGGATCAGCTGGAGTTGACCGCTGACAAGCATATTTGACGTCGTTCTGTACCCATGGCGGCATTTCTGGAAGGTCACTCGATTGGCCAAGATCGTGCTCCGAGGTTGTTTGTTGTAGTAGATGAGCTCTCTTCGTGTATGGTGTAGGTTGAAAGGGTGCAGAGACTCTACCTCCGCCGATCTGACCAAGTTTGCGAGCACTGCGTTGCTGGACCGGTGAAGATATGTTCGTCTCACCATCCGCTCTTGCTCTCTCCAAGATGGACTGTGGTGTTTTATATTGACCTGTGAAGCTAGAACCCTTGACAGGTGTGCGCATGTCGTGAGGTTTCTCGACACGACGCCCTTGGTACAGTAGATATGGTTCGATGGGAAGCACAGTGCCTTGCTTTCGACAATCGACAAACCATTGCAGTCTCAGAACCTTGATGTAAGAATTGGAAAGGTATGCATCATTTGGGTCTTGATTGACGGAAGACTGCTTGCGCTTACGCTTTGCAGGCCTTGACTCGTCCTCAGTGTCCGATTCGGTACTGACATCGTGAATAGTCGATCTCTCCGCCTCGCCCTTGCCGGAAAATCCTGCTTGGGAAGTTCTCTGCTTCTTAACACCGGGCTCGTCCGTGGCAAGGTCCGCGGTACTGGTGTCTTTGACTATCTCGACCTCTTCAGTGTAACATCCTTTCGACCGCAGGTCTAGTTTGATGCGCCTCTTCCGTTCCGCTTTGGTTAGAACGATGTTTGCTTCTTTCAGGTCGTATGAGAGTAGACCTCCAGCCTCGACGACATCATCTTCCACTTCGTGTAGCTCGCAGGTATCCAGATGCGACTCTGAAACAAATATAGGCGGCAAAGATGAAAGCTGTAGAGCTGGTTTAGGCATTGCATCTGGCTTTTCCTCTACAGAGGGTTCCGGTGGAGGAGAAGAAGCCATCCAGTGTGTAGAAGACATCTTGATATATACCTGGCAGGTATTGGTGGTGGTGAACGCGCCTAGGGGTCTCGGAAAGATGGATACCAGAACATTCGCTGTTCATTCAATGCTTTGGTTCTAGATATCGTCGAGACATTCATACTTGTCATCAATGCAAAACATGTCTCTAGTGTTAGAAGGTAGAGCATACAAGGGACGGTCTTTGTTCAAGGTCAAAAGCGTGGCTTTTCCGGTGACGCGCTGCTCGGCTCAAGCTTGTCCGAGCCGAAAACAATTCTGAGAGGTCGCGACAAACAACAGAAAGTTTCGAAGCTGCCAAAGGCGACGATATACCTCTTTTCGCAACAAAATGGCAGCGAAGTTTGTAGCGCGAGCGGTATTTCCCCCAGTCGAGTCGCTTCCTAGATCGTACTTCCTGGGCCATCATGCTGCAGGCCTCTCCAAGATGAACACACTGCTGTCGCAGATTGACCTGATTGTCGAGTGCCGTGACTACAGAGTACCACTAACCTCTCGTAACCCCTTGTTTGAACAGAGTCTGGCAGGTCGCGAGCGTATCATCATCTACACCAAGCGCGACTTGGGTAGTACTAACAAGCCCGTAGACAAGGAGGTGAGTCCATGTGTCGCATTCTGCCCTGGCTCTTCTAACATGGCGAAACAGAGAGAGAACATCATTCGCAAATGGCACAAGCCTTCCGAGGTCCTATTCTCCGACCACAAGGACAAGAAAGACATTCGCAAAGTCCTAGATTTCGCACGCCGTTACTTCGAAAACAGCACCTCCCTGACTGGATCGCGCATCATGGTTGTAGGAATGCCCAACGTTGGAAAATCATCGCTGCTCAACGCCCTACGCAAAGAAGGAGTTGGAAAAGGAAAAGCTGCACATACGGGCGCACAACCAGGTGTGACACGCAAAATCTCAACAAGCGTCAAGATCATCGACAGTACCGAAGACGGCGAGGGCGTCTACTTGCTCGACACTCCTGGTGTCTTCATACCATACGTCCCAGACGCCGAAGCAATGCTGAAGCTTGCCCTATGCGGCAATGTCAAAGACACCATCATTCCGCCTGCTACTCTTGCCGACTACCTTCTTTACCGCGTCAATCTCATCGACCCCAAGCTCTACAAAGAATATTGCCCACCTACCAACGACATAATCGAATTGCTTAATGCCATCGCCAACAAGACCGGCCGATTACAGAAGGGTGGTGAACCAGATACTGAAGCCACCGCTCTCTGGATGATTCAACGCTGGAGAAATGGTCTATGGGGCCGCTTCCTCCTCGATGAAGTAACCGAAGATGGCCTGCAAAAGAGAATCATGGAAGAATCGAGCATGGGCGGCAGTATGAACCAGGCACGACGAGCTGACAAGGAGGCTCGCAAGATGCGCAACATCAAGAGGCATGCCGGAACCAGTGAGTGATGAGCTATGGTTATCAACCTTGCCCACCATAAAATGCTGCACAAATGTTCTTTGAGCACGCCGTTGAACACCGACACTGGACAACGCAACCATCAACCGCGTCAGAATGATACGTCCTATTCTGGGATAACTCTGCAGAACGCAACAGCAAGGCAGCTTTACGATATTTATCCTAAAGGTCAGTGCAAACTCTCAAATAGGAAGGTGCTCGCGGATACGAAGTGATTCCAGATTTCTGCATCCTGAACTGCCATGCATTTGCAGATCCGGAAGCTCTCAACACGCCGAACCACATGTTTTTGAGCTCCGGAAAAACACAGAAATCCCATCTGAGGTTGACTTGAGGGACCTCGAGCCAGAGAGAAGCATCGCAGTGCCAGTTTTGAACGATGCATAATCCTGTAACACTGGAACACCATTTCTTAGTAATCCTTTGCGAATCTACATGAGTCGAGCGCCTCCATGGATTTTCCGGTCCCAGACAGATCAACATCAACACAGCTCTTGTGAGTTGTCTGCTTCCAAGAACCTCGACTATTCAAGTTTTGTTTCATATCGATCTTGTCTTCCGTTTGGGCTGAACCTTGCTGCAAAGCCGCTTCCAGCCCGATGCCGAACTGGAGGGGTGGTCCATCGGAAGCTGCACTTAGGCAATGATCTGCTTCCGAGACCATGTCACCATTTAACACAACCCGCTTCGCACGACATCCTTCAAAAAATACCCAGATCACTCCTTCGTCACTCCCCTTATACCAGGAAAAACTTCATACCCGGATCCGAAATCAAATATGGATTTTCTTGTCGGCACATTCTACACACCAAACCTCTTTACTCTGCGCTTCACACCAAGCAAAGACACTTCAGAATGTAAACTGGAAATCACGCACACTTCCGAAGCCATCGGCGGACACTCCTGGCTTTCTGTATCTTTCGACAAAAAGTTCCTCTACACAACTGTGTGGGCATCCCCTCCTGCCATTGCCGCATACCGCATTGAATCCAACCACACACTCACACACTTAAACTCAAAGCCCGTACGCGCAATGAGTGGCTACGTATGCTGCTCGAACTCAACACTATACTCCGCCGGCGGACCCACTGGCGAAGTCTTCTCTTTGGCTTCAGACGGCAGCATTGGCCCCCTCCTCCAAAACCTGGAATTTAGAGACCAAGGCAATCAAAACGATGGAGCTAGAAACAAAGTCGCGCATGGAGATTTCGGGGGCTTGAGGCATGGCGCTCACAGTGTAGATCTCTCGCCGGACGGAAAGTCTCTCTACATCGCCGATATAGGCCACAACTGTATCTGGAATTACAGCGTCTCTCCAGACCAAGGAAAACTAAACCAACGACAGAAATGGATCGCAAGCAGACAAAACGACGGTCCCAGACACACCTGGCCACATCCCAATGGAAAAATCCTCTACTCGGTTCAAGAACACAGTTGTCATGTGGACACACTCTCAATCTCAAAACAAGCAACTCTGGACCTCATCTCCGGTGTGAGGATTATTCCCGCAGATAAAGATGAAAAGAATTACTGGGCCGATGAAGTACGGTTGAGTAGACCCATCTCGGGGCATCCGAGATATTTGTATGCGTCGACGCGAGGGTTGGAGAAAGAGACGAAAGGCTATATTGCAGTGTTTGCATTGGATGAAGATGGGTTGGTGCGAGGGCAGGCGATTGACATGTTTGAGACTGCGACGAGTGGTGGTATTGCTAATGCTATTGAGCCTGCGCCTATGGTTGAGGGACAAGAGGGAGTGGAGTACATGGCCATGACGGACAGTCAGGAGGGTTATGTGTTCATGTTGGCCTTTGACGGCAAGAATGTTACCGAGGTTGCGAGGACACAATTGTTGGGTGAAGACGGAAAGACTCTAGCCGCTGCTACAGCAGTGTGGTTATGATCGAGTGTTGGTTTTCAAGCATTGAAGTGTTGAAGCATGAGAGGCAGTAAACATAGTGTAAGAATAATAATCATTAGGTCCAGCTACTGCTTCGTCTATAGAAAACAATCTCCAGGCGTCAAGGCGTACAGTAAGCGCTGTGTAAAATCATGAGCATATCTCGTATAACCTCCTGAGACCCCTATCGCAATGCCTTGCGACCGGATTGTTGTCATGAGCCATGTCCCGTTGCAGGCACTTCCCAAACTCCTGGCAAAGCAACTAGCATTATCCCTCGCATCTTCGCTGTTCAGGTACACAATCTTCCTACGACCTGTAGATATCGACAGCTCCGCTAATGTTGTCCACGCGCGCCTCCATGCCAGTCAGCTTGCTGCGAAGAGTTCTTACTTCGCGTTGAAGATCTTTGACCAGACTGAATAAATTGTTCATGTCGCGGGCAGAAACCTCACAACGGTCGTGGTCTTGATACCTGTCATCTGGTCGAGGCAGATCGTTGCGCGAGTCGAAGTACTGGCGATTGTCGGTCTCGTGTCGAATAGATCGTGAACTGTCACCGTTGGCACCGCTTCTCTCCCTTTCTGTCGCTATCAATCCCGTCATGTTTGGAGAGAAGCGAAGATTCGGGGAAGCAGGTGCATCAAAGGTAAGCCGCGAAGGTGTAGCATTCAAGCCTCTGCCACCTTCTTGCATGCCGCCGCTGTAACTCGACAAGCGAGGTCGCTTGGCTGCAATTTCACCAGGAGGGCTACGAGAGTCGTCGTCGTCCATGTCATCACGCTTACGGGCGCTTCCAATCTTGAGAAGTGGGAAACCAGTCCGCTGTTGCTACGAAGATGTCAGTCATGGCTCTCGTATCTTCAATGCGCTCGAACTTACGTGAGACTCTCTGGCTTCTCTAGCATGTGAGCACCCGCTCTGTGTGTATGAACATCGAACACATCCAGTCTTGTCATGACTGTTCGGCCGCGTCATACAAGCCCTATTCTGTCGCTCACAAGTATCGCATCTAGGATTGCGTTCCGTACCATAGCGCATGCCCTTGGACGCTCTAGCATGACGAGGATTATCTGAATCCAGAAGGTTCCACCAGTAGTCGTGTCTTTCGATGTCGAAATCGCCATCATAACGTGGCGGTTCCGGTTCAGCATCGCCGCCGATGAGTAGTTCGTCGATATCAGATTGCGCATCAGTGTCCGCCGAAGCCGCATGACTTCCGTTAGGGAGCTCCACATCGACCTTGTTCTCGGTCCTCTGGACTTCAGGCTCGGCTAAAGGTACTGATTGCGTTGCGTTGGCCACTGACCAAGTCGGCACTTGAGGACGAGTTTCACCATTCAGTTCGGCTCCAGCTTGAATTCCACGAGAACTACTACGGGCGTCTGCCATGTTGTTGTCCTTCGGTTGTTGTGATAGACCGTTTGACTGGTTCTGTTGCGCAGCTGCAAAGGTATGAGCTTCGAATTCGATGCGACAAGTGATAGCCGCCAGCGTACCGGCCAAGAGTTCGTGAGCAAACCTACGGGTACTTTCCGACTGCGGGATCGTATATGCTTCCATTTATCGATGGAATATGAGTGTTGTCGATTAAGTTGAAGAGATGGTTCAGGGCGGCGGGTGAAATGGAAGGAGGCGAGCGGAGGGAAATCGACGGCGGGGGTCGGGCTTTTTGGTCGCAAGGCAGGCACGGCCCGGGAGTGGCTTCTTCTCTGCGGGTGGGAGCGTCGCCAGTCAGGAGCCGAGCGCTCCGACAAGGCATCGAGCTCTCGTACCGCGTCGCTAGACATCTTTCTACCTTCGGGTATTGGTGCTCTCATCTCTAGCGATGCCGTGATGCTTCTCTTGACTACCTATCCCAAGCGCAGAGTTCAACCGAACGTGTCGGTCTCCATGCGGTTCATGGCGCGTACGGGCGGTCTCAGCAACTTCCGGCCGTTAGCTGCATCAGCGAATGGATCCCCAAAGACGGGCCAGGCAACACGCCCTTGGCGCCACGAGCAGGGCAAAACCAGGCCAACAAAACACCCGGCTGCCCCTCGCACATGCTTGCCAGGTTCCGGGTGTCTTGTTGCGTTGTCGCATCATCCGTTTCCCCCCTCGCTTTGACGTTGCTGGGGCGGTGAATCTACGAGGATTTTCGCTGTCGGCGTCCGCCCTCCGCTCTCGGTCCCAGCACACGACTGTCAACACGACATGCACGACCGCACCCAAGGATTTCACGTGCTACAGGACAAAACAAACAGCCGCGTAAGTTCGAATCACGTCTTGAGGGCGCTTTTATTGCTCTCAGAATGACTGCGAGTTCTCAACAACACATGACTGAGGCTCTCTCACTGCCGTCGAAGCGGCACCTCAAACTCTCCACGCGAAGCTTCGCTGTGCCAGAGAGTCCCTTGGTCCTGCAGGTTGAGACTTGCGCCAGCATCCAAATGCTGCAGGCTTCGCAGCGCAACGATTCTTGGGGTCGCGAGGTCTTATCGGCAGCTTCTTCGGTCTGCCATCTGTTGTACAGCGATGTCGGAGACCCTTCAGCATGGTGCCTTCAACCCCATCGCTCTCTCCATACCCGAGTACACCAAAAGTCTGACATGGTGGTGAGTGCACTGTCTGTTCGTGTCCTGTGGAGTGACCGTACTTCTCTGGAGGTCACTCTCCATATCTTCCTGGCTTCTTATTGCTCTCGATGAGCTTTCGCAGTTGACGCCGGAGTTGAGACCGACTTCTTGCATTTCGATGTCGATCTCGAAGGCTGGCATTTCTTGACTACTCAATGTCTTGTAGGCGAACATGTTTGCGAGTCTGAACACCCACCAGTCCGACAGTGGTGTCTTCCTACAAATAGGTGGTGACTGCGATCTTTGTAGACTGGTCATATTGCATTCTCTGTTTGGTGTGTAATTCGAGGTTCTTTTTGACGCGTGAGTATTCTGATTGAGGAAACGCGGATGGCAGAGTACGGGTCGAGGTTCAATAAGATCTTGGTCCATGTCACGGTGTGGATGTGACTCTGCTTGCAATCTCAAACTTGCTCATACCATTACTGATCTATTCTAGTGCTAATCTTATCTTGAACAACACAAAACGAAAAGTGCGAAAAGTTCTGTGCGTCTCAAACTTCAACATCAGAGTCTAATCTCTTGGGTACTGCCTTCTCCACGTCGAGCGGGCTGACACTGTCGTCGATGATTTGCGCTTTTTCGACTCGGCGCAAAAGCACAGAAGGATTCAGGACCGCCAGAAATCCCATGGCAATAAGCATGGGCGCTGCATCCAGTCCAATGACATAACCTTGCTTTGTGATGAGCGGACCTCTCCAGCCCTGACATAACTCGATGGATCGATAGAAGCCTCTCAAGTTCATCATGGTCGTGCTGATGACAATGGCAATACACGCCAATAGCAGCGACCGATTCGCTTTGATTTTTGAAGCTCCACGAGGGAAGACGATACACAAGAAGCCGGCGAAGACCATTCCAGAGACCAGTTGAGCGATGATGCCAACGACCATGATAGTGGTGCCAGTAGAAGTGCTAGTGCCTTGATCGAAGGCAGCACCAGCCAGACCACCGCCAATTGCCTGAAGACTCAGACACACACAATCGACACTGAATATGACGAGCAAATAGAGCTTAGGTGGGACTGGCGATACGTCTCTGCCTAGGATCTTGACAATCATCCATAGCGCAATGTAGACGCCACTTTGCGTGTATGCAGGTCCCATGATCAGTGATGCAATTTGCATGGTGTTGACTTCGCCAGAGTAGGAACAGGAGTGTGCGACGGTACGGCCGATCCATCCGACGAGTTCGAGGATGGTGCCGCAGCTGAAGAAGAGACCCATCCACCAGCAGCGAGTGCGAAATGTTTGGATGACGTTTGACAAAGTGTAGAGGCCAAAGCAGATGCTGAAGAAGATTCCTGCGGCGAGAGATGGTTGGTATCCATAGCTTGATGGATATGCGCCGTAAGGGGCACAAGGAGGGATATAAGGTGGCGGAGGCATTATATTTTAATCTCGTAGTGATGCGACGGTGAGGGTGAGTTGGTTGCTTGAGTTAAATATGTTTATTGTCAGAGTCTGAACAGCGTCCACGACATCCTTATATATCTTTTCACATTCCTCCGAGCAGGTGTGTTTGCTTTGTATCCTGCGTCACCATGTCCTTCTGTATACAGCCCTTTTGGACCTCGCAGTGCGAGAAGGATGCCGAATCGCAGTCGGGGCCCAAAGGGGTATAGCGTGGCAGGCATAACTCAAAATCCACCTGCTGCCCACGTGTATCTACTACAGTACTTACCTATAAGGTTGTCTCGTCTGGACGATGTATAGAAGCTGTTTGCAAGATCCAATAGCTAGATCCCGATCGCGAGTATGGGATCAGAATACAGGATCGCGTCTACCACGGCCGCAAAGTTCGTCCGTCGTCAAGACACTGAACATTGAGCAATTGCCCTGCGATGCTTTGCTATTTGTCCATGCCTCGAATACCATGCTGTGAGTGGGACAAGTCTTTCTACGGTCTGTCCTGATGATGCAATACACAACGATATGGTAGAACCTCAATAGTGACAGAGTTGAGGTGGTTGGTTTCTGAAGGATTGCGAACATCGTCATTCGCTGATCGTTTCCGCTTTCGTCACGACTTCGCGAGCTCGAGAAGTTCCTCCGATTTTGGACCCCTGGCCTTCTGCTTCCTTCTTCTCGAACTTGGCATCTTCTAATAACCACCAGCTTTTGCAAGATCGGCTGGCAGTATATCATTCAAAGTCATACAGTCGTAACGATGAGATGCGTTTAAGCCTTCATCATCTCAATGAACTTGTCTGCCATGGCGTTGGCAGCCATAGGGTTCGCTCCACTAACAACCTCGCGGTCGACAGTGATGTATCCGACCTTCTGAGCGACACCCTCGACCATCTCAGCGCCCTCAGCACGCAGCGCACTCTCCACCTTGGAAATCTCGGCACCCAGCATCGTCTCCATCATAGACTCCTCCATGTCAGACCAGCTAGTGATCTTGTAGCCAGCATACAGGAACTTGCCGCTTGAAGCCTTGGTCGAGAGGAATGCATACGGTCCGTGGCAGATAGTAGCAGTAGGCTTCTGCTTGCCATGGAAGTGCTCAAGAATGCGACCCAACTCCTTGCTATCACCAAGATCCGTCAAAGGTGCATGGCCACCAGGAATAAGCACGCCACGGAAAGCCTCAAGCTCCTCATTGCTAACATCTCTGAACTTTCTGGGCGACGAGAAACCGTTTTCCCTCTTCATGCGCTCAAGCAATTCATTCTCGCGGCGGCGCTCGTAGAAGTTTCCGGCAAAGGCGAGGAGAGACTCGCTGTTGGGGTCGGGAACTGGCTCTTTGCCTTCGGGTGTGGCGAAGGTGACTTCGTAACCTGCTTCAAGCAGCTTGGACAGAGGCTTTGCGAGTTCCATGAGGAAGAAACCAGAGGGTTGCGAGACGATCTTGCCAGCTTCAGGGCTAGAACTCTTCTTCATGTCGAAATGGTCGGCATCCGAGAGGATGATGAGGACTTTTTGTGAGGCTGCCATGATTGTTCTGTGATGAGTGTTATTGGGGTGAGAAGAACAGATGAGATTGATGTTTGATGTTTAAAGTAGGAAGATCGTGTGAGTGAAAAGAAATTGTTGATTAGATGGTGTGTTCAATGTTTTGTACCATGATGTTCCGCCAATATCCACGGAAGTCACTATGACGTCGGGCTGAGTATGAACGAACATGTCCTATTTTCACGTGCAATGGTCGTACTCGAGTCATGGTATACTGATCTATTTAGATTCCACGTCATGAAGCGAGCTCTTCTGGGCAATGAACAATCTGTATCGGGTCTCTGGATTCTACTCTGTATTGGTTGGCAAACATATATTCAGGGCCCAAGATGGAGGTGGAAGCATGGGACTACAGCGCAAAACATGGGTGTGTTTGCGAATCACAACAGAAAGCCCTTCGCATGGTCTTAACAACTTCAAATTGTCTCTATACTATCGAGTACTCTTGAGGTGCTTTCTATATGTTCTAAAATGTCCGGTCGATCCATTTTTTGATTGATGTGTCCTTGCCAGATGATGAGAGCAGGGTTGTCCCAGCAGCAAGCCTAACGTCTTGCCGAAGTTCTTCCAACAAATGTGTCTCCTCGATCGCGTCGTTCTCTGATGACGTTCAACCCAACCTTGCCTCTGCACATTCGTACATCAATTTCCTCCTTCATCGCTGTAGGTGACTTGGACATCCGTCTTCTTCGCAATGTGATCTTGAGATCCATGGCTTTCGATCGAGTCGGCGTCTTGATGTTGAGCTCTTGCCTGCACACTAGACCAGGATATAGGCGGTGGTGGCGAAGGGGGAGCCTCGGTCAAGAAGCGAGAGTGTCGAGTCTTGCTCGAGGAACGCGGTTTCGAAGACTGTCCGGATCTGGAACCCCGGCTGGCGTTGCTGACAGACATCTTCGTGTGGGTGCTGAGGTTGGTGGCGGCACGCTTCAAAGGTTGAATTGCTGTTGCAAGAACACTGTAACCTACCAAAGCAAGTTCCCAGTATAGTGCGGATCCGTATATGATCGTAGAGGAGCTGTCGAGAGCGATATAGTGTTTGAAGGCCGCAAGGAAGTAGGCGGAGATCAGTATAAGACTAGGGTTATCAGCTGGTGTACTCGATGGCAGCCGCAAAGCTCACTGACGGATGTCTCATGCCGAAGATGGTAATGACGGTAACTTTGTGCTGAATCCTCATGTTCAGTCGACAGAACAAGTATGATGACGAAAAGAAGACCACCAGCTCGATCAAGATGCTGAGCACCATGATTGCTTCTAGACTCCAGACCTACAGCATTGTCAGCGACATTTCTTGACTCGTAGCGGACACTTCGCGTACGTTATTGCTGCAGACCAACGATTGGGGTGCGTGCGTAAGGAGAGGATGCGAACATCGAGAGGCCCAGACAGCGGCGGCAGATATGATCCAGATACCAGTGAGGCCTGAGGCAACAGCAAACACCGCGACGTACTTCTTGTCTCGCATGGTGCCTCTGCAGATGATCTTGTACAGCATGGCTATTGTCGACAGCTTCGAGAAGCCGTCTGAGACAGAACACAAACAAGAGCTGTTGATGACCATCTATCAACGTAGTCAGCCGTCGAACTCCTATGACCTTGTGTGTACTTACTTGGACAATCCGAAGAGTTTGCTCTTCTGGTAAGCTTCGATGCGAGATACCTAGCCCATCATTCAGTGCCTGATAGACACACCCGAACGAGGCCACAGCGAAGACCTATGCTGTATGTCAGCCAGCAAATATGCTACACCAGAATCTCCTGCCTCACAAAAGCAAGAATGAGAAGCAAATCCTCTAGTCCATACTCATGACTTCGCACCACAAGACGCAAGAGCAGAGCCAGAGCACAAAGAATGATTGCCCAAGTGGTCTCTACCCAGAGCCAAGGTGATGCATCTAACTCGACTAGACGTCCGTTCATGACGAGAAAGCATGGAGTTCAGGGATATGAACGACGCCGCAAGGTTGGAGAACCTCTACTCATTGCTATATCCTTTGGTTCATCACGCTCTTCCCCAGGGAGTGGTTCGTCGAATTTCTTCAATTGCAGGAGGATTCTATGATTACCGCTTGGCATAATGCATCCATCAAATCTCTTCAGAGCATGGCGGTCCCTGTTGTGGGCTTGAGCAGGGGCATGTCGGGTCAAGACTTATCGATTGCTTTGTCGGGATTTTGAATGTCAATCGGGCCAATGCGTGGCCGCTGGAAGCGACGTCAAGGATATGATTTACAGGCTCGTCGAGTCGAGTTGTCGATGAAGTGTGCTGGGTGCTATAACAGTCGCGTGATGGAGATAATGTTGAGCCGCTGCTGTTTTAGAGAGCGGGGCGTACCACTCTGTCGGTAATATATATGCATCCCTGCTCGCCATCTACCGCGCCCCATCCGAGCTCTTGCAAGTCCGCAATATTCGACGTACTCACTCCCACCATTTCAATGTAGATTCGAGTACAGGATTTGGCAGACCTACCTCCAAAGACATTGATGCGAAGCTTAGGTATATATCGCATGTCCACAGCCTGCATACCTGCCAGATCTTCCCGCAACACCTTGGGTCATCTTCGACGTTTCTACAACTCTTCACGAATTGGATGAACTGTCAGATGCTCAATGCCAGAAGCGATTGTGACTTCTAGCCACTCTACATGCCATACCGCAGAGGATGTAGAGACCCTTGTTGAGGCTTGCATGCTCATAAGCGGGCAATATATACCAGATTGGACCCTTCTTGAAGAGTTGCAGTAAACAGAGACCGACCCAGGAGACTGTTCAACTAACGTCGCGGAGCATGTGGCACAAGCATTGTGCCGCGTTGACCGTCCTCTCAGAGCTTTTGACGATGAATGCCTTTGAGCACTGTTGTATACTAACAAGGCCTGGTCCCAGAGACAATCTCTGATCTTTCTCTTTCTGTAACTACTACTGTGCCGAAAAAGTGGCGTGTTCGCGTCCTTAGTCAAACTTTAGAGGTGATACGGCATTGGAGATCTTTGAACGCAGATCCACGAACTGTCCTCTGTGTATAAAGCTATCGGCCTTGATTTGGTGAAAGTATTCTGCGACCGCCTTTGACCCACGGAATACTCCATCGTCTAAAATCAAAATGGTAGTCATCAAGCGTCATGCTTACCAGGAGGATGGCCCGTCCAGTCATCAAGATCTGTCTATCGACGACAGAGATATGCAACGCACGGCGCTCCCCTCAGAGCTTCGCGTGAGTATCGCAGAGAAGCACATCTGTCCACAGTCACTGAGAAATGATAGCGTCGCTTCAAGCTTGCTTCTGTGATTGGCTTTGCGTGTATATCCGGTGCAACCTGGGAATGGGCGCTTGTCTAAGTCCTCAATCGCTACGTACAGACTTGTCCTGACTTTGCATAGATCCAGTCAGGGCGGCCTTACAAATGGTGGCTCTGGAGGTCAGTCGTCTGCCGTTCCCAAGAAGCATCCGAGATTGATCAAAGCAGGTGTAATCTGGATCTTCCTGGCCGTGATGATTGGGATGTTTACTGTCGTACTCTCCATGGCTGAAATGGCATCAATGTATGTGGTCAGATCGATGCTCTTTCGCGACCGAACTGACGGGCTACAGAGCACCAAGCGCGGCTGGACAGTACATGTGGGTTTCAGAATTGGGCCCCCCAGGAGCGCATCGATTGTTGAGCTACTTTGTTGGTAAGTAAACTTGATCCAGGTACAATGGCGAGGTCCTCACTGGTCGCAGGATGGTTCGCGGCCATCGGTTGGCAGGGCGCTGCTGCTAGCAACCCTCTTGTCCTTGCTCAACATGTTGAAGCCCTCGTCGCCTTGAACGATCCGACGTTCGAGATCAAAGGCTGGATGACGAGCCTTCTCATGATTGCTTGTGCTGCTCTCGCAACCTGCGTCAACATTTACGGCATCCGCTTTCTGTCGTCTCTGGAGGCAGTTATGCTGGCACTGCATGTCGCAGGATTCTTCGCAGTCCTCATTTCAATTGTGGCTTATGGGTGAGCGAAGCACTACTCATGACGTCTTCTTCACATTCGAAGACAACGCTGGGTGGGGAAGCGTTGGCACTGCTTGTCTCGTAGGTCTTCTCGGACCAATCATGACTCTTATCGGAGGTGACTCGACCGTCCATCTCGGTGAGGAGATTCAAGATGCCTCACGAACATTGCCTCTGTCCATGGTGTTCACATCTTTGGTGAATTACGCTGTTGGCTTCATCATGACCATCACTGTCATGTATGTCTCCTCAACGTTTGATCAGACAATTGCCGATGCGACCGGCGAGTCGTATGTGGCGGTGATCTATGCTGCTACGGGATCGAAGACGGCGACGACGATTCCTACCGTACTCATCTTGATTTTGTTCTTCTGCACAGCCATCAACACAGTCACAACTTCATCGCGTCAGCTGTTTGCGTTCGCTCGAGATTGCGGTCTGCCCTTCTCAAATACTCTGGCAAAGGTTGATCCTAGGACTGGATTGCCAATCAACGCTGTTCTCACCACATTTGGTGTTACCTTCGTATTGTCCTGGATCATTTGTGGGTCGAGCATCGCTTTTCAGAACATAACCTCGATTACCATTGTCGGGCTCTTACTTTCTTACGGCACAACCATTGCGACCATGATTTATCGACGCTGGAGTGGTGTACCACTGCCTGCAGCTCGATGGAGGTACCCGCAGGCTTTTGGTTACCTTGTCAATGTACCAGCATTGTGTTTCGTCACGATTGCGTTCATCTTTGCATACTTCCCAACTGCACCAGGTCCTTCTGCAGAATCGATGAACTGGAGTGTGGTCGTCACCCTGGCAGTTGTGATTGTAGCAACAGTTCACTATTACGTCCGCGGATCAAGCACCTTCGAGGGACCGGCCATCAGGATGAGGAAAGCTGAGGATGACAGCATGATTGCCATGGAGGATGTCGTAATTCACGGCAAACAATGAGGGGATGAACAGAGCATAACAAACGAGAAGCGTGGCCATAGCCATCATCAACGATTCTAGTCTTCATCGTGCTCGTGTTCCAGGAGGATCGACAGAAGATGCGACGCGAAATACCTACGTCATCTTCCGTAGATAGTTTTCGAACCGAGGTTTTTCCATTACACCTTTCCCGATCCAAGACGTTATCGTGGTATTGACCCCTCACATAAACCATACACCATGAATTGCAAGCATGTCAGGCACGCGCAGTCGCTCTGGCTGCATGGTCTGCCGACGTCGAAAGAAACGATGTGACGAGACCAAGCCAATTTGCCGACGCTGTCAAGTGTCTGGTGTGTCTTGTGTCTATCCTAACGCAAGTGGAGCGTTTAGTGAACGATTCCTTATCTCGTCAGCTTTGGAGCATTACACCTTGCCAGGAGTCTCTGCTGGACAACACTTTATCAACCTCAATCAACGAGATGTTGCCCGTTTATGTCTGTCGTACGGCGCATCTATGATCTGTAATCCTAGTGTCGAGTTGATGATCGAGCAAGAAATATCGAGGCCCTTGTCCATGAGTGGTGCACTCATAGATGTATCGGAGAGACAGTTACTCCAGTATTGTAAGAAACACCAACATCCAATCGCACTCATGAGCTCACATTCTATAGACTCCGAAGTGATCAGTGCAAGCAGAGTATATGTCACTGGAGATGAAAATCCGTTTCGTTCTTTGACCATGCCCATCGCATACACTCACCGGGGACCTTTGTTGTACACAATCCTCGCGTTGAGTGCAGCTGAAATGGCAAATTCTGGGAACGGCTATTCCGATCACCTCGTAACCAAGGCTTCCGCGTACTACGACAGCGCAATCAATCAACTACAGCTATCATTGGTCAACTCCAGCGATGCTGAAGAAAACATCTTAGCATGTGTGCTCTTGTCTTCTTTTGAGATATCCAATGGACATCGTCCAGCTTGGTTGCAACATCTCAATGGTGCTGTAGCTATACACAATCACTTCGCATCCTCCATCAGTCGAGAATGTGCCTTGTTTGCTTACCAATATTTTGGCTTTAGATGGATACTTCTTGAGACGACCATGCCGCCGGGAACCTATCCACTAGAAGAAGTGACAAGCGAAACCTCGATGACGGCCCAGATCTTACAGAATCTGAATACAATGCTCCAACATACTATCGATACAGTACCCACCGTTGCAATGCAAAACATTGACAACAATTTTGGTTGCTCCCTGGAATACCTCCAGCTGGTCAACAGAATATCGACCTTGTCCGCTCTCAAGTACCATTGTCATGTGGATGAGGTTGTTGCAGAAGAGACTTCTGATCTGTACTCTACAACAGCATTGGCGTTCGACGATGCGTTGAGCGATATGGTGTTTGTTGCCAAGGTTCAAGACAGCTACCTCGAGCATAGCAGTCGATGTTTCAAGCTTGCTGGAAGGGTATACCTTCGCCTGATCTGTCTCGATGCTAGTCTTACCCAGTTGGCTTTGACGGCGATGCAGACCGAACTACTCCAAGCATTGCGCCTGGTCATCAACGAAGACCAGCAACGACGGGCCTTTCCAATGTGGCCTTTGTTTATCGCTGGTTGCGCGTCTTTTGAGGACGAGCACCGAAAGGCTGTTCTGGACATGTTCCGTACGCTTGAGAGGAAGTGGCCGATCAGTAACATCTCCTATGTCCGCAATGTCACGACACAGATCTGGCAAAGCCGAGACCTGAACGGATATGACAATAGTCGAAGACACGACTGGCAGACACTTATTACCACATTTGGTTGGAAGCTCGCTTTATCCTGAGAGCAATGTGCTGCAACGACCAAGCGCCACGGATCCGCGCTCAAATCGACTCATCCCTGCCGACGGCCAAGACTTCACCGCAGGCGCCCGTCTATCCTCCACCTACCACTGACCCTTATATACTGTCTGTTTTTGTCTGCTTCTGTCCTCAGCCAAGGACGGTGCCCCGCCATTGGAGGCTCGCCTAGTCAAAGGTTCGCCCACGACCCGATGGCTGAGTTGGCACACTTGGCTGGGGCAGATACCCCGAAGATGAATTGTGCATGGGTTCGACTCCCCAGCGGAGGTTCCCATTTCGCATCAAAGTCGGAAGGTAGTACACTCCAAGTTACTACTGACAAGATAACTCAGGATCCCTGGTTTCTTTCCCACCCTCAAAAGGTGGTTTCTTTTTGGCCTCCCTCTGAGCTGCGCTAGTATTTATCTGCATCCGCTCAGGAATGCGCACGAGCCGGCCTTATAGATGATTTCACGCAGTGAGGAGCCACCTGGTCTGTGAACCGAGTTGGAACGACTTTCAGAATTTGTTCACGTCGCCCACTTTGCTGCCAGCCGACTATGTTCAGCTCGACTTCCAGGAAAGCTTAGCGTCGCAAGCCATCCAATTCCATTATGTTATCTAAGTCGCTACAATGACTAGATTGTATGCATCCAGATGCACGATCGGATTTTTTAAGAGGACACCGTTTGCCGTATCTAATCAATAATATCATACTAGCCACGCCATATCATGTACACCCAATTTCTACCGATACCAAATCGATTCTCAAACAACTCTTGCATTAATAATACCACCGAACTCGAACGCGGGCACAATTCTATGAGCCATGACGAAGATGTGGAGTTGGCAGGATCTTGTGACGTAGTGCCTATGAGATATCACATACATCGAAACCACATCGGACAAAACATGTATCCATCAAGCAGTCACCACAACATGAAATAACCTTCTACCATAGGTACCCTATTTTGTTCCATCATGGAGACTATAGACACCTCTCCTTTGGATCTTGACCTCGCTCACGAATGGGACGACGAAACAGACACTGAAATCAAAAGCAGCGTTCTATCTTTCCTACTCGGCTCCACAAGGTCTGCGCATGCAGTAGCACACGATATATCTCTTGCTTTCGAGCCCGAACACAACATCGGTGGTTTCCGCGATGGAGTTGAGGACATTTGTATATATACCAGCAAATTCCTTCCAGCGAATGACATTTCTCAAGACCGTTTTGTTGATCGTGTATGACTGGGTGCGGTTGGCTGCTGGAAAGCTTATGGAAGCGAAGATCATGAATGCTCGGGTTGGGGGTGAATTATGGGATGTGAGAGATAAGCCGGGGGTTTCACAGGAGAGGTGGAAATTTTGGACTAGTAGACTCAGGGATATCGTGGAAAATGGAGAATATGAATCTGAGGCGAGAGAGGCCGCTGGAAAGGCACGGGATGTTTTGGAGCAGTTGATGAAAGGGTAGATGGAGGAAAAGGAAGACCAACACTTCGAATTCAACAAGATGTTTCATGCTCATCTAGCTACAGACGAGCCTGTAAGCTCCCCCTTCTCGCTTCATCAATCAAATCACTCAACTCTCTCGACTTTCCTATGCGCCAACTAACGCCATCACCCCAATCTTTGCCTCTTTCATCCTTGGTCTTCCAACACCATCTATCTATATTCTGTTTCCCAATCTCCAACAACTCAACCACCCATTTGCCAAAGATTGGCATCATCTTGAACCCATGACCAGAATCACCAGTCAACACAATGACAGAGTTGTTGGTACCCGGCAAGAAATCAATACAATACTCAGAATCACTGGTATCAGCAAACCAGCACAACTTCTTGTCAACAAACGGTCGATCCGCCATCCATGGAAACGTCTCTGCCAACAATTTCCTCAACTTAATTTCGTCTTCTGCGGGTATAAAGTCTTGAGGTGGTGGTATTCTATCCATGGGTGGGAGAGAAGTGCCCTGCTTATCCGTATTGCTAAACCCAGCACCCAAAGGACATAACTTGAACAATCTTGTAGTGGGATCGGGTTCGAAGAAGAAACCAAGGTCGCGGACATTGATGACGGGTAGGCCACGCAGGTAATCGCATTCTTGCTCTGTGAGCTGGACATGAGCAACAGACCAACTGCGGGCAGTGACAAAACGGCCCATTTCTGGGACTAGCGAGGCTCCATAGGCTCCAGATGCTACTATTGTTTTTGCGGCGGGATGTGTAATGTCATCTGCTGTGCGTACGCCAGTACATTTGCGATTGTTGCCTTGATCTTCATATACAAGTTCTGTAATAGTACCAGCTGTTTTACCAAGCACAAATTTGATTCCAAGAGTCGCACAGTGGAGAAAGATGCCCTTCAGCGCATTGACAGAATGTGCATAGCCAGCCAGACGGTTAAAGTATCCAGTGAACCCCTTTAGCGGCCCTGTAATCTGCCAGGCATATTTCTTGAACTCGTCAGCGCCATCTAACGCTTCAATTCCTGGGGCAAAGACTGGATGTTTTGACACAGATGCAAGGGCAGTTTCAAGACTCTTTTTCGCTTTTGCAGGAGCAGACTCAGAAGTCGCTACGATGTACCCAGTTTCGTGATAGTATGGGCCGAACAAGGGGTCTTTCCAGGCTTCGATGGCTTGCTTCGAAAATGTCAGTCACTCTGCCACTCAAGGTGTATTGTAGGGAACTTACAAGAGCAAGATCTGTATAAAAGCTCTCTTCGTATTCCGCGCGGACAATCTTGTTGATATCATAGGCCGCAGAATAGCGAGACGGGATAGAGTCAGCGGTCTCAAAGACAGTGATGTTGATATATCCGGTTTGATGAAGATGGAGAGCGGTAGAAAGACCCCAAGCACCTCCACCCACGATTGCAACAGGCTCAGACTTCGACATGACAAACGCAAAGGACAACAGAGGAGAGTTGGGAAGAAGACAAGTTGAATCGGAAATAAAGCTTCATGCTTTCCCTCGGTATTGCAAGCGTAGGTACATGCTCTTATGACATGATTGCAATTCACTGAACGCAGTGCTCAATGTGGTAGATGTTTCCGTCTCATGCAGAGACGGTTAGCGCTTCCGCCTCAAGAGTGATGGCTGCTGAAGTGGTCGGGTCGATATCAAGAAGCCTTGATAAACATCAGTGGTTAGCGTAGCCGCACCCCACCTCCCCGCCGTGGATGGTGATGATGGCGTCGGAAGCAATGCCGATGGCTAGCGTAGGCGCCTCGTCAGGAAAGTTTAACTCGGAGATAGCAATCTGTACCTGATGGATAAGGTAGCTCTGTGATGGATATCTCCCAAAATCAATGCCGTGATGAGGCACATACAACGATACGACAACATTCGGAAGACTTTAGACGAGATTGAATCATTGCCATTCTACCCAGCTTAAGCAAGGTTACTAGGATAGAGTACAGATTGTAGCGGAATCATCTCTTCCTTCAAAGTCCTAGGCGAAGTGAATCGCATCAGAGCGTTCGCACTTCCAGCCTTGTCGTTTGTTCCACTGCTTCTGCTTCCACCGAACGATTGATGACCAATGACGGCTCCTGTCGTCTTGCAGTTGATGTAGAAGTTGCCAGCCGAGTATCGCAGCGTGTCTTCTGCTTGGCGTAGAACCTCGCGATCATTTGCGAAGATTGCACCTGTCAAAGCAAATCCACCTCCTTGTGTATCGATCTTGGCCATGACTTGCTCAAAGTCTTGATCAGGGTAGACGTACGCCACAAGCACTGGGCCGAAGATTTCTTGATCGAACAACTCGTGATCAAGCGTGTTTGCGACATACAGCGAGGGCTGGATGAAGTGGCCCTTGCTTCCATCATACGACCCGCCGAAGACGTTTTGTAGCTTACTATCGCTATTCGCCCTGTCTATGATATTGGTGATTTTATCGAAGGCTCCTTTGTGGATGACTGGACCCAAAAAGTTCTCGTAGTCTTCAGGCGGGCCCACCTTAATCGGCTTCACCTCATTCTTGATTTGATCAAGGAATTCTTGTGCCTTACTTTGCGGGATGTAGACGCGGGAGCAGGCGGAGCATTTTTGACCAGAATATTCGAAGGAAGCTCGCACGGTGTGCTTAACTGCATTGCTGATATAGGCCGAAGAGTGTATGAGGTGGAAGTTCTTGCCAGATGTTTCTCCAACCATTCGCGGCATATCGCGGTACTTTCTGCTGACAACACCTTCTGCTGCCTTGCCGTATAGACTACGGAAGACGTCCGAGGAGCCAGTAAAGTTCAGAGCTGAAAACTCCTTGTGTTCGTATACGGTATTTGTGATAAGCTCTGCATCGCCGGGCAGGAATTGGATGACGTTGGGCGGGAGACCGGCTTCGAGAAGGATTTGGTACACTAGCCAGCTTGCATAGACGCCTGTTGGCGATGGCTTCCACAAAACGACGTTACCCATGATAGCTGGACCGGAAACGAGATTACCACCAATGGCTGTGAAGTTGAAAGGTGATATGGCATAGACAAAACCCTCGAGGGGCCTCCAATCTGTGCGCCTGTGTAGTGTCAGTATCGGTCTTCCTATTGTGCTAGCAAATATGACTCACCCAAAATTACCAGGCGCATTCAATGTTGGCTGCTTGTTGTAGACCTCTTCAGCGTATGAGACGTTGAATCGAAAAAAGTCCGCGAGTTCTGCAGCAGCGTCAATCTCAGCCTGCCAGGCGTTCTTGCCTTGACCTAGCATTGTCGCCGCTACCAAGTCGTATCTGTACTTTCCAGCCACCAGCTCTGCGGCCTTCAGGAAGATTGCAGCACGATCCACAAATGGAACTTTCTGCCATGACTTCTTGGCCTCGAGCGCTGACTTGATCGCATTTTCGACATCCTTGACGCTCGCAGCACTGGACCTCGCAAACTTTTGAGCATGCTCCGACGGCATAGTTGATGTCAAAGACTGGCTTGTTAATTTCGACTTGCCCGAAACGTGGAGCGGGACTTGGAGTGGAAGCTTGGAGCGCAATGCTCGCAAGGCCTCGTCGAGCCGTACTCTCTCTGGAGAAGACTTTGCATAGTGTAGGTTCTCTTCGTTACGAGCATTTGGCAGCTTGAAGTGGCCACTAGTAGCTACTCCAGCTCTCAATAGAGGCGTCCGAGCAGGGCTTCTGACGTGTTTCCAGGGAAGGACCCGTAGACTAACAACAAAGCGCATTATTTGGAGTTTTAAACGAGGTAGCCGGTGTGTTTGCAAGAGAATCTCTCAGCGCAAGTGGAAGATGATAGCTTAGAGGAAGTTGGCGAGGAAGAACTCGGCTCTCAGGCCTGCACTCAACCTCATCCACACCCACATCGTGAAAGGCTGCAGGCGCTTACGCTAGCCATCCTGATGCGCTACAGACGTTTGTTCTCAGCCCATCAAGGTCCCGGGCGAAAGTGAGAGTTCACGGAGGTGACCACAGAGGAAAGAACGAGTCCTAGGAGCCGCAAAGTGGGGAACTTGGCAGGGTCCTCGCGCTTACGCTAACCTCTGCTCACCAATTCATGACAGACCACCATCGTTCACCCCTCCAACTGCTGCCATCCGACCACGGCAGAAGATAGTCCAGCCCCGACCATGTATCTCCTTGCGACCGAATAGTTTGACGGTATTGGGTTAGCCAGTCCGTAATGCTTGAACATGTATCAAACTCGAAGATCTTGTCTGACCGCAGGGTCTACATTGTGTAAACCTGTAGCGAGACGACGATCATGCGAGCAGCGACTTCATCTCTATACTCGTTAAGGACCAGCAAAGGACCTACACAGATATGGTCCTACAAGGCATCAAAACTTCTATCCTATCAACCAGGATTACAACCTCACAACCGTGGTTACACTTTTCTGTCAGCCAGGCAGCAAGATGCTCTGAACATCCCTAACAAGCCTTCTCGACGTACTCTCCAAGCCATACCGACTACCACTCTCGTGCGTTCGCTCATTGTACTTTCGGCCACCGCACTTCCGGCAAAGCTGCTGGCCTCTCTCATCCGCTTGACCAAGAAGCACGTTGGTATCATCGAATCTGTTGGTCCCTTGCGATGGATCTTCAAGAGGTTGCTGTACGACAATTTCTGCATTGGCTTTCAGAAAGATGAGATTCTGGCCAAAACTCGAGGACTGCGTCAAATTGGTTTCACTGGCATCGTTTTGGCAAATGCTCGTGAAGCCCAGCCTATCACAGACTCCAATGTAGGATCCGTGATTGGTGACGCTCAATGCGAAGAATGGGTCAACAACAATCTTGAGTCCATACAACAAGCAGAGCCTGGTGACTACATTGGTTTGAGATCCACAGGTGCAGGCACAGCAGCAGCAAAGTTTCTGTCCGATTTCTCGGCCACTTGCAAATCCCAAGATCTGGAAAAGGCGAGCAGAATGTACTCTGCTGAGATGCAATACTATGTCGCTCAGATGAAGAGGATATGTACAGTAGCTGAAGCGCGGAAAGTGCGAGTCCTGATCGATGCCGAATCATCGACTTACCAGAAGGCGATCGACTACGTAGCTCTTGTGAGTCAATCCAATCAAGTTTTCGATGGCTTCGCTGACCTCTTTCTAGCAGACTATGAGCCACTTCAATACTTCGCACAGAGCCTTGGTTTTCAACACTTATCAGATGTCAGTCCCTGACAAATCCCTGAAGAGCACCGTAACTGACTTTTAGCAGGTATTTGAGATCAAACATTGACAAGATAAGGCTGCACCTGGATCACTCCATCAAGCATGGCTATGTTCTGGGGGCCAAACTGGTGCGAGGTGCATACCTGCATACGGAACTGGAAAAACAAGCTCTACACATCTCCAAGCAACAGACTGATGAAGCATATGACGATGCTGTTCGTTTCCTTCTACATGAAGAGAGTGGTACAGCCTGGAAAGCCGACATTATGCTAGCAACACATAATGCAAAAAGCGTCCGACAAGCCTTCGACCTATACACCAGAACTTATATGACCTCACAGCAGAAAGATGAGCCTGAGCCTCAAGTTCGTGGTATGACCTTTGCTCAATTGATGGGAATGGCCGACGAAGTCTCGATGGACCTGGTCAATAAAATTGAGCAGGCGAAGAAGGACGATTCAATCAGGTATTTGACGGAGGCGGACAAGGCAAACTTGTATCCTCGTCTTGGCGTTTACAAGTATACTGCTTGGGGATCTCTGCGCGATTGTCTTTTATACATCTTGAGACGAGCAGAAGAAAACAAGGACGCTGCCGCTCGGACTCAGGATACCGCTCTTGCAGTCTTGCGCGAGCTTCGATCAAGAGTCCTGTGGAGGACTTGAACTGTTTTACTGAAGCTTGTGGTATGCATCAGTTTCAAGACACAGTTCTATCATTCTTTCATCATGTTTCGGCAAGCTACCGAGCTTGATAATTTCCTCACATCGTCAGTGACGTTTCTCGAGTCAAGCTGTGATTGTTGTCGCGAGCACTATCTGCCTTGCTTCATCGTGCAGTGTGTGCAATTCCCCTCCGGGCAACTTTGAACTGTTCAGAGCTAGTTCAGGCGCGTTGCTGTCAGCCATCACTCAATATTATCGTTCTCCAGTCATGCCCCGCCTTTCGAGCTCGGCCGATACATGGCGTCAAGATATGGCAGTTAGCGTAGCCGCCTGTACCAATATACTTTGTGCGGCTGCTATCGTTCTCGCCTTCTCGAAGCACTCGAGACTCTATCTTGTGACCATCTCTCATGCGTGTGTCGTTTGTCTTTTCCTAGACAAGCAGTCGTATCCCTTCCAGAATTGCACGATAGGGTAGATCGAATCACTTGCTGACATTCTATGGATGACCAGCAATGTGTTTGAGACTAGCGGAGCCGCCTCTGAGCTATGCTACTCATACTTAAGCCTTCTTCTCAAGAAGAGAGACAAGGTCACTGAACAACCGCATCCTTCTCCATCAGATACCTCAGACATCTTTGTGTATCCCAGCTCATACAATAACTATCAACCATGACTTCCTACCTCAACTACTTTGGCTTCGGTGGAGACAAAGCCTCCTCTGGCAAGCTCCCAGACGCTTTGCCAACCAAGCAGTCTCCTGTCCGAGCATTGCCTGCAGCATGGTACACCTCCCCCTCGATGTACGAATTCGAGCGCCGAGCAATCTTTACCCGTCGCTGGCTCTTCATGACACACAGCTCACGCATCAAGAGCCCCGGCGACTTTCTTCGCTTCACCGTCGCCGGCTACGATATCGTCATCAACCGCGATCGCACCGGCCAAGTAAATGCTTTCCACAATGTATGCAGACACCGTGCATATCCCGTGGTGGAGAAACAGCAAGGCAATGCAAAGATTTTCGCTTGCAGATATCACGGCTGGTCGTATGGGTTAAACGGCAAGCTTGCCAAAGCACCCGGTTACCAAGATCTGGATGGCTTTGACAAGAGCCAAAACAATCTCTTTGGCATCCACGTCAAAGTCGACATCAATGGCTTCATCTGGATAAACATGGACGCAAACGAAACCCCCGAAGTCCCCTGGTCGGAACATTTCGCAGACGTCGACAAACAAGAACGATACTCGGCATTCAATTTTGCAGACTATGAACTCGATCATGTCTATGAACTTGAAGGAGACTTCAATTGGAAAATCTTGGCTGATAACTTCAACGAGTGTTATCATTGTCCCACCACCCATCCTGACATCCCCGACTTTATCAATCTCGAGACTTTTGATTCTGATTTGCAGGGTGGGCATATACAACATCATTGTGTTTCTACACCAGAGCAAGCGGCAAAAGGCTTGGGTGTGGCAAGTACATATTACTTTCCCGCCACTTCGATGACGGTCTCGTAAGTTTTTTTTTTTTGCTAATCCCAAACCAATCTTTTGCATCAAAGGTGTGTATTTTCTCTGACAAGCCAGACAGCCCTCACTTCATCATGATCCAAAAATTCCTCCCCACTGGTCCTTTGAGCTGTACCATGCACTACGAAATCTACCGCAACACCTCACCCACCTCTTCCCCTTCAGATTTTTCCCTGATATCGTCCATGTACGCCCGCGTAATGGCAGAAGACAAGATCCTCTGCCAAGCGGCTCAGAAAAATCTCAACACGGGTGTTTTTACAAACGGACTGTTGCATCCCAGATACGAAAAAGCACCGTTGTTTTTTCAACAGACGGTTAGGGAGATTATAAACGGACATTATAGGAGGGAGAAAGAGGTAGGGAGGGAGATTTGGGTGGTGAAGAGGGAGGTTGGGGAGCCAGGGAGTATGCAGGATATGGAGATTTGTGAGGGTATTGGGTGTGGAGAGAAGAAGGAGGAATTGGTTTGGTGAATGTGAAGTTTGGGGAAAGGTTGTGGGTAGTTCTCTGTTTGAGAGGCAGTGGAGATGTTTGGTGTATTAGCTATTGGCAAATGCATAATTTGATTCACGTATCACATGTCAGAAATATGGTCGATTTGAGATGAAGGAGATTCGCAACTCTCTTCGGACAAAGTGTGATATCTTGAATTGTGCTATACATTCTAACAGTAATGTCGAAGTTGATTTTGTGGTTGGAGATATGTAGTAGGGGTGAACGAATGTGTCTCATGGGGTTGGAGATCATACTCAGGGGTTCAATGTTGCCGTCTCAGATGACGTTTTGTAGAAGCACCCAACTACCGAATTGCACAAATGAGTTGGGATGACAGGATTGTCCAGTGAAATGAGAAGCATAATACGCCATCTCAATGGACGAATCTCAATATTCTGATTCTATCGTGCGTTGTTATAGCTTATTTCCAGAGGTGATGTTTGCAGGGGAATAACTCAAAACTGGCATTTGGGGGGGTATCTCTGGTAATAACGCGTCTCCTTCTATTCTAATGTGCGATCTCTCATGCTTTTCGTCATATCATCAAGGGGAAAAGGCGACTCAAGCGCCCAAGAGTTCCGTTCGATGGAGCCCGGCATACTGTTTGCGCTCTGCTTCCTCCTCCATAGCAGTGCGGTAGTCATCTTGATTGAGATCAGCAGTCTCGACCCAGGTCTTCTCGAACTCGTCCTCGTTCACCGCCCAAATGCCCTCTCTAAGTCTCTTGTGGCGCTCCCGGTCCTCTTCGATGCGCTGCTCGACCTGTCTCTTTTCCACTCTGACGTTGCCATTGCTGTTACGCACGGCTTCTTCGGGACTTGCAGTGCCACCCACACCGCCAATGTTATCGCGGTCTTTGATGCAGTCTTCCAGCTCATCCACAGTCTGCTGCTGCAAATACTTCTTTCCAGCAAGGTTTCTGAGTACCTTTCGCACGACCTTGACATTGGCAGCACCACTGCCATCTTCAGGAGCGACGAGATCGACAATGCGGAGAATATCTCTTTCCATCATTCGGACAAACTCGATGTGGTTGGCTGCAGAGGCGACATCGCAGAGGGTTTCGAAAAAGTAGAAGATGTTTGCGCGGTTGTTGAGGGAGTTGCGTTCGAGATTTTCGAGGATGCAGGAGTGCAGGTCTTCATCCCATTCGCGGTATTTGATTGCCCAGACTGCGGCTTTCTGGGCGGAGGTGACGGATGCGTTGAGGTGTTGGAGTTGGCTGTTGAAGCGCATGCGGACTTCGAAGGGGTCCATGATGAGGAGGGTGTAGGAGGTGAGGTTGATTGGACGGGCGAGAGTAGCGTATGGAAGTGAATAGGGCCAGAGGGTTGAGCGGATTGGTGAGGTTGCACGGGTTGTTGAGGCTGAGCGGTAGGCGATTGCTGAGCGAGCTGAGCGAGTTGCGCGTCCTGAGCCTCAATAGCTGCCCACAGAGCTTCAGTTTCTTGCTGAGCTGCCCGAGTGCGTTGGTCGAATTGGGCTGTCTTTGCTCGCCAGAAAGTTGCAGGCTTGGCCTTGTAGTTGGCCAAAGTCTTGTTGAATTGCTGCTCCGAGGAGAGGAGAAGGTGATGGTGGTATGCGAAGGATAGGCGACTGGCACTCGCGGCGAGGACGGAGATGAGGTGTGGGAGGGGGCGCGGTGTTAAGCTCGTTGTCGTCGTAGACTTGATGGTGCCAAGCACCGCGCAGCTGGCGGTCGTCTCAGGGCAGGATGGCTGATCTCGGCTAGATCCGAGTTGATGCACGATCTCCGGTACCGTCCAGCGTTACCGGAGAGAGACCTTTGGTGGGGAAGAGGTTGGTGAAGCTGATTGTCGACCAGATGCCTTCACTCTTCAATCCACTCTGCACATCCGCGTGACTGGCCGATACACTTCACTCGGCGCCAACCTTCCTCTCAGTCACTCAAATCCCGATATCATGACTTCAGACAATGGCCTCACTTTGACCGTTGTAGGGTGTGGTATGTTCAAGAACAGTAACCTCGCCGTGTGCAAAAGACAGTCATAGCACCCCTCTCCCACACTGCTATGTAGCGTTGTGTGCTATCACAATGCACAGTCGCTTCTCCAACACAAATGTGGCCATAGAGATGTTCAACGACCCCTTCCTTTTTGTGCATCTCGCCCTATGGTACAAAGCACTGTGCATTTTATAGCTACACCATGACAATCTACTGCACGCGGAGAGGAACAACTACTGCAACCGAGACTGACACAACCAACACAGGTACCATGGGTATCGCCATCCTCGGCGGCATCATGGACTCCCTCAACTCCTCCTCGCAATCCTCCGAACAAGAACAAAACCTACCACCCCGTCTACCCAACCGCTTCAATGCCACCTGCCGCAGCGACCGCAGTGCCTCTCGCATCAAGAACGAGCTAGGAAAATACAATGCCAACCTCAACGTCATCCAATCAGACAATGTGCGCGCAATGAAGGAAGCAGATGTGGTTCTGCTGGCCTGCAAACCCTTCTACGTCAAGGACGTCCTCCAAGCCGATGGCGTGCGAGAAGCCCTAGAGGGAAAACTGCTCATCAGCATTCTCGCCGGAGTACCTGAAGCCCAACTCGAAGATTTGCTGTACCCTGGTCTGTCGCACGAGCAAGTCAGAGAAAAGATCACCATTGTGCGCACCATGCCCAATACAGCATCAAAGGTGCGCGAGAGCATGACCGTCATCAACCAATCCACACCTCCACTCCCTCAAGACACCAAAAACCTGGTACACTGGATGATGTCGCGCATCGGCAAAGTCGTCGAGATTGAACCCAAGAACATGGATGCCTGCACCGCTCTCTGTGGCTCTGGTCCCGCGTTTGCCGCTTTAGTCATGGAGGCACTCGCAGATGGCGGTGTCGCCATGGGTATCCCCAGAGCAGAGGCAAATCTCATGGCTGCCCAGGTCATGAGAGGAACTACTGGGTTGGTGCAAGATGGCGAGCATCCCGCTATCTTGAGGGAAAAGGTGTCGACACCTGGTGGTTGCACTATTGGCGGTCTTCTCGCGCTCGAGGATGGGGCTGTGAGAAGTCATGTTTCGAGGGCTGTCAGGGAGGCTACTGTTGTTGCTAGTCTGCTGGGCAGTGGAGCAAAGAATGTCAATGGAACCAGGCATTAAAAGGCTCGAGTGTCGCTCCCAAACCATAGATTTTCTCGAGATACCCCCCATGTAAACACAGTTTCTCATTGTGCTTCTATGCTTTGCGGACCTACGAAACTGCAATGTGAAAGAGTTGATCGTTCCATTCCTTTTTGATCTTTGATCTAGCTCATCTCAACCTCAATCTCTCCACCCATTTCTCCAGCAACTTCCACGTCATCCTCTGCAGCCTCGATTCTCTCCATCTGCTTCTTGGTCAATGGCCTCTTCTTCTTTCTTCCTGACGGATCCACTCGTGGCGCTGAGATGGCGTCTAGATATTCCTCATTCTTCATCTGACTCTTCAACTCCGACGCAGCCTGCGTATCAGAATGAAAAAGTCTGGAATGATAAGTCGAGTACGAAGCTTCTTCCTAACGATACCAGAACTCGTTGATCAGCAAAACGCATGCAAAAAAGAAGAAACCATCCAAAAGACTTAAAAGGCAAAAAAAAAAACTCACATCTTCATCAAAATACTCCAATCGCGTCCACTTTTCCTCTGCCGCTATCAAGAGAAGATTTTTGGCGCGCAGGGCTTCGAGGTTTTCGACATCGCGGTTGTCTTTGTAGGTTTGGGCGAGTGCGAGGGCTTGGGGTTGTTTTGCTGCTGTGGCTGTGTTGGAGGGGTTGGAGGTGGAGGGGTTTCCTTCTGCTGCTTCGGTGCGGCGGGCGGCGGTTTCGGCGTGGGTTATTGCGTCGACGTGGTGGAATTGGGGCCGCATTTGGACGACGCCGTCGACGCGGGTGAGGTGGAGTTCGTCTGGAGGTTGGGATTAGGTGTCTATGGTGGGAAGGAGTGGAATTGATCTTTTTCAGTGCAATCCGTGGTGGTGAGGGAAAGAAGTTCGAGAGCAGAGGTGTAATGAACGCAGAGAAACGCCTTAAGAATGGTGCTGAGGGAGAGAAAAGAGGAAAAGAGAGAGGAAACAGAGAAAACTTACCACCACGGAAGGCGCCCAACATGTAGTTAGGATTACCTGCCTCATCCTGCAGAATCTGCCCTCCCAGCGTCTGCTTCTGAAAGACTGCATCCCTGTTGACAGCCTCCTGGAACCTCGCCAATCCCTGATCAACACTCATCTCACCATTCTCCTGCTTGCCCCGCCCCTTCCCACCTTTCGTCGGCGCAAATCCCGCAGCGGCACCGAACGTCGCACTCCCACCATTAACCTTGGACTTTCTGATCGCCTCGCCCCAAACCAGACTTTGGAATTTGTTAAAGTTTGCACTGGGGTTCATGCCGATATCCATTTCCATGAATCCGGCTTGGGGTTTGAGGCGAAAGTCTGTGGGGCGTGCGCCATTGCGGTCATTGTAGGCTTGACTGCGGTTGCGGTTGGGGTATTGTAAGAGGTAGATTTGCTCGAGTTGGCGTGGTGTGATGAAGACGTTGTACTCGGCAATGACGGGGTCGTCGTCTTCCATGTGTTCTGCTCGTGAAGCTGGAAGTATATGAGTGTCTTGTTCACTTGTTTGCGCGAAGCGTGAGTCTGCAGAGTCGCTTACGTGACATTTTGATGTTTTTGTGAGATGTGATGTCGAAGAAATGACTTTGATGGTCGCCGGATTTATTTTTTGATGGAAGCCGCCCAGCGGACGAAGATCTCGCTCCGCGTTTCAAGATGGTCTGTGCTCAGACTCGACTTCTTTCGTGACCCTGTCTCGATGTTGAAATTGGCAAAAGGCCTGCTTCCATATAGACAAGAGCTCGAGCTAGACAAATCGTTGTAATTGAAAAGAGCCATGATCATGGAGATACTCCGTGGATCCTAACCACATGACAAATGTATACAGTTCGCTTCTTCTAGCCTTCTTCCGAAGCAGAGCCATCACACTGCGACGACTTAATGCTGTATGTTTCAAGCAACCTAAAGGCAAGTAGTGGTCGGAGCCAGTCAGTTGTCTGCCGCATCCTCGAAGCTGAATCTTAACATTTTACTCGCAACAGTCATCACAAGTTGACCATAAACCGAATGTGGCAGGACAAGATAAGCTTTCCAGCTTGCCAGCCAAGCGACGAGCAGAACGAAGCTTCTCTTTCAACACAAGTCACCGAGCCTCTTCCTCCAACACACCACGTCGATACCGATACACAATGCGGGCAGCAATGCACAGCTCTCATTCTCGAAGGTGCTGCGGTTTTATCGCGAGAGCGTACCCCGAGCTGCGATGTGATTCGGTATAGGACAATACGTACCGTTGCAAACGCTATCGGCAATCCTTCCTTGGCAGCAAGCCTCTCGAATCAATTGGGCAGGCTGCCACATTCGAACACCGCTGGCGAACGATAAGGAAAAAGAAGATGATCGTTCAGCCTTAGGCAGTCGAATAAATTTACACCCCGCATATAATGTAGGTGCTTGTCCGACCACAATGACTCTGGCATACTGAGACGCACATATCGTTTGCACTTGACATTCTATTCCCGCCGGACACTCAGCTTGGTCATCATCTTCAAGTTCTATCCCTCCAGGGCTTTGCCATGTCCTCACGGAATTGTGATGACGGCACCGCAGGTGTCTGTCATGGTGGTCGCCCTGATCTAACATTGGGTCTTGAAGACTATGTCATGATCCTTATACCAGCTGCATGTTTACTGTTCATGGCTCCCTTGAGGCTGAGGAGGACATGGGGTCGAAGTCGCAAAGTCGTATCGCCAACCGCTCTTTGGTGGGCCAAAACGGTGAGTTTTCGATTTGATACACACATGATACAATTTGAGCTGACCAGTCAAACAGATATCCTCTACCTCATTCGTTGGTCTGAGCCTAGCTGTTCTCATCAGAGGATGTACGCGACCACATGCGCCGTCAGCAGAGATTCCCGCAGAAGTCTTCTCATTCCTAGCCTCCCTTGCGGCCGCCGTTCTATCACAATGGGAGCACATACGATCCATAAGGCCCAGTGCACTGCTACAACTCTATCTGATGGTAGCCTTGGTTGTACAAGCTGTGCACCTTCGCTCGCTCTGGCTTCGTAATGACGATACAACCATGAGAGGTTTGGGCCTTGGCCAGATTGTCGCTTGCGCTATCTTCCTCGCTGTCGAAAGTGTAAGCAAGGAGTCCATACTATTACAACGTCAGAAACGCAGTCCTCAAGACACCAACGACATGTTCAGTCAACGCCTATTCTGGTGGCTCAACAACATGTTCAAGCGTGGATACACTTCGGTACTGGCGCCTAACGACCTCGACAAGATGGACGAGGATCTCTCATCCACCGACCCACAACGAAGGTTCAGACTTGAATGGCGTAGGCATACTACAAAGAACCCTAAAGTCAACATGCTCCGCGTGATTTTTAGCGCCATCGGTTACGACATGATGTTCCCAGTCATTCCTCGTCTTCTTCTGCTCGCAATCCAGTTCTCCCAACCATATTTGATCATGCGTTTCGTCGAATATATCGACAATCCCGAAAAAGGCGGCACTGAAGAGGGCATATTACTCGTGCTCGCCACTGCAATTATTTATGTTGCCATTGCTACCTTTCAAAGTTGGTATTGGCAGGCAGTTGTTCGATTCCAGACAAAACTTCGAGGCTGTTTGATCAGTCAGATCCACGACAAGGCTTTGCGCTCGCGGGTCGATACCAACTCCAATCCTCTGATGCTCATGAACGTCGACGTCGAAAAAACACTTGTTGGCATCAGACCAATGCACGAGTTCTGGGCTTGTGGTGTATCGATCGTGATTGCTCTGGGACTCTTGTATAACCAAGTCGGATTGCCTTTCCTCGCACCACTTATCCTTCTTGTGGTATTCATCACAATCGCCTCGACGAATGGCAAAAAGATTGCACCAAAGATAAAAATCTGGCTGGCGACAACACAAGACCGTGTTTCTTATATCACCAGCGTTATTGGATCGATGAAGAACATCAAGCTACTTGGTATCGGACCCTCAGTACTCGACAAGGGTAACAAGCTTCGCGAGAGAGAAGTTCGTGCTCAAAGAGCAATCCGCATGTCGTCTATGATCAACCTGATCATCTCACTCACCAATTTTCAAGCAGCCACACTCGCCATGTATGGAGCCTTTGCGATCAAGACTCATTTTACTGGAACGCCTCTGACCAACTCAACTCTCTTCACATCATTGGCGGTGCTGAAGCTGTTTACTAACCCACTTCTTATGACTATCCAATACTTGCCATCGCTACTGCAAGTATTTTCTGCGCTTGCCAGAATCCAGGAGTACCTTGTTACGGAAGATCACACAGATCAACGTACCATAGACTCCGAGGCTATGGCACGTGGACTCAATACAAAGACAGGCGTGTCAGTCTCAGAGTTGAACGATATTGCCCACGTCCGAGGATTGAGCTGTGGTTACTCCGAAGATAATACGGTACTGGAGAATATTGAACTTAGCTTACCTCGTAACAAGCTCAACATGATAGTCGGGAGGCAAGTTGCGTGACCCAGACAAGATTGATCATTGACTGACATGTGTCATAGTGTTGGCTCGGGCAAGTCCACTCTACTCAAAGCTCTCTTAGGCGAAATCACTATCAACTCTGGTTCAATAGTTGTGGCGGACGACGAAATTGCCTATTGCAGTCAGAACCCTTGGCTCTGGAATGGTAGTATAAGAGAGAATATCATAGGAGCCGACATCCCTGATGATGTCTGGCTAATCAAGGTATGCTGGGCCTGTGGACTTGATCAAGACTTCCAGGAGCTTCCGGATGGCATCGATACTCTTGTTGGCAACGATGGCACATCATTAAGTGGCGGCCAGAAGAACCGTATCAGTCTGGCACGAGCAGTCTATTCCCGCAGACCGCTGGTTTTGCTTGACGACGTTCTTTCTGGCTTGGACACTCGAACAGAGCGGCTTGTGTTCAACCGTATCCTGGGTCCTCAAGGTATCTTGCGCAGGATGAGGAATACAGTCGTTTTGGCGACTCACGCTATTGGTTGGCTGCGCTATGCTGACACAGTGCTTGTGGTTGAGAACGGCAAACTGGTCTACCAGGGTGGTCCGGAAAATGCACCTGCCTCATTCATACGCAAACACGCCGAAGTACCACAGTACGAAGCCGACGAGGAAGACATGGAAAACACCAGCCCTGCTGAAATTCCGATCAAGACGTCGCGATCATCAAGCGTTTCCTCCTCGACTGTCAAGACTCAGTCCAACTGGCAATTGTACAAGACTTACTTCAAATCCTTTGGTCTCCTCGGCTTTTCTACCTTCACCCTTCTCATCATAGGGTTCTCTGTTCTGCAATGTGTACAACAGCTGGTACTCAAATGGTGGGCTGGTGCTGAAGTCACAAGCCCTTCCGGCCTCGGCAAATGGGTGGGCATCCTGGGCGCCATCACTGTTTCCTTCTTGGCAGTTGTTTTCTTGACCCTGTACGTTGGCTTCATATACATATTCCCTCGGTCTAGCTTGTACCTGCACGTCAAGCAATTTTCAGCACTGGTCAAGATTCGCTATTCTGCTTGGGGTGGTAAAGAGACTGGAAGTATCGCCAATCGGTTCTCGCAAGACATCGCGATAATCGACATGCAACTCGGAAACGCTCTTCTCAACGTCATGGCAGGTACGACCGAGGTTATAGCGATGACCTCGATCATCATCGTGGCTACACCTTTCATTGCTGCAACATTACCTGTTCTTGCACTGGTCTTCTGGGTCATTCAGAATATCTATCTGCGTACTGGAAAACAGTTGCGAATCATGGATCTCGAGGCAAAGGCTCCGCTATGCACGCACTTCTTGGAGACAGTGACTGGCGTTGCAACCATCAAGTCATTTGGCTGGGCCAAAGCCTACCGAGAGAAGAATGAAAGACTTTTGGAAAACAGTCAGACGCCATACTATCTTCTTGAGTCAGGTAAGATATCTCCATGCTTCGCAATGCACCATCGCTAACATACGAACAGTACAAAATTGGCTCTCTCTAGTCCTGAACCTCGTGGTGGCTGGTCTTGCGACTGTAACGATGGCTATAGTCGTCAAAATGCGATCCAGCAGAGATGGTGGTTACGTTGCTTTGGCATTGATCAACATCATGGACATTGGACCAATCCTCGAAATGCTCGTCGTAGCCTGGACACAACTCGAAACCAGCATGGGCGCTATCGCACGCATGAAAGAATTCATCGAAAGCACACCGGAAGAAGAACAAGGCCAAATCAACCCTCCATCAGACTGGATGACTGAAGGCAACATCTCCATCACAAACCTCGAAGCCTCTTACTCAGACACCGCACCATCCACAATCAAAAACATCAATCTAGACATCAAAAACGGTCAAAAAATCGCCATTTGCGGCCGCACAGGCAGTGGCAAATCGTCTCTTGCCTCCGCCGTCTTCGGTCTCTTGCACATCAGCAGCGGCACCCTCAAAATCGATGGCGTGGACATAACAACCGTGTCCCAAGAACTGCTTCGCTCGAAAATGATCGCACTACCCCAAGATCCATACTTGACCTCTGGCACCGTACGCGAAAACCTCTCCCTTCGCAGCACAGACACCAAACGCAGTGATACTGAAATGCTAGCTGCGTTATCTCGTGTAGGCCTTCTCGCCAAATTCGAAACACTCGCTCAAGCAGAAGGATCAACTTGGCTTACTCCACTGGATGTTGCGCTCAACCCTGAAGACATGCTCACAAAAGGCCAAACGCAGCTCTTCGCCATGGCACGCGCGATGCTGTCTTCAGGCAGCATTGTGCTTGTCGATGAAGCGACTTCAGGACTCGATCATGAGACCGAAGCTGTGGTGCAAAAGTTGTTGAGGGAAGAGTTTAAAGGTAAAACTGTTATTGCTATTGCGCATCATTTGCAGACGATTGTGGATTTTGATGTCGTGGTGGTGTTGGATGGAGGTAAGATTGCCGAGGTGGGAGTGCCTGGGGAGTTGATGAGCAGGCAAGGAAGTTTGTTTGGGGAGTTGCTTAGGGCTGCTAGTTGATGTGGCTGGTTGTGGTTGATTGAATAGAATTGAGTCGAGTTTTCATGTTTTTTTTTTTGGCTTTGATATGAGTACACAAGTTTGACGATATTCATTTGTTGTTTCTATTGTCGTTGCCAGAAAATAATTGTGCATCGTTCGTTTAGAGAGTATTTCGGACAATGTACAGTCAGATAGACGTACATGAACATCGAGTATTCATAGTTTGATCGCCAGACATGCAGACGCCGAACACCCGAAGAATTGTTTAAATAACAATTCATCACAGACAGCACATCACTCATACCGACAAATAGGCAGCTGTCATCAGAAATGTCGTTCTTGGATTGCGGGTATGGAATTTCTATTTGTAGGGATAAATGGAGCCTTAGCGCACACAGACCCGAAGTCGTTGTTCTTTTTCGAGTCTTCAGACGTTTATCCCAAGCTGCGCTTCCATAAACTTTGAGTGGGTCCTTCGATGGCTCTATCGTGTACATGTACAGCAATACCCGCTTGCTGCAATTGTCGTGTGTGTTGCTTGACACATTCGCAATCGAGCCATTGGCATAAATCTCTCAGCAGATGGACTTGACGAAGAGCCGGTACCCAATCTCTGTGATCTGCAAGTTGCGATAGCTCCTCGAATAACTCGTGAGGTTTTTCGTATGCGTGTGTTTGGCAAGGCAAATCGCTGAGATCTAGGATACAATCCTCCAAGACCACTTGGTTGTTTGGTAGAGCGTATGAGTGCGTTAATGCTTGGTTGAATGGCTCCCTCGATGTAACAACCATTGTCAGTTCCTCTAGGCATGGGGATTGGTTGGTGTAGAATGTGTGATTGTCGCGGCGACTCGTTTTACCTGCAGATTGTGAGATTATCTCCAATGGAATCTGAAGACGTTGCAGCTTTGGATAAAGTGTGAATGCATGAGTTTGACAAGGCTCCATCGGTTTGGGAAATTGTCTGACACCCAATCCTGGATGCACGCAACACTCGTTGGGTCCTGGATCAAACTCGAGCTCCACAAGACTATCCTTGACTACATCAAGGACAAGGAGGCCCTCTTCTATACTGATTGGATCTTTCATGCCAGTACGCTTGCTAGCAGGTGTCAATACGGACGTCATACTCAGGCTCTGAAGATCTTTCGGCATGTCGAGGACGCAACGCACGTCCTCAATGATGGGACCACATTCCAAGAGATTGAGATGTGTTATGGTCCATACACCTGGCTCGTAGAAGTGTTCATCTAACCAAGGGCAATCTGTCCTATGCCAATCTCTGAGCTCCAGAATGCGAAGTGTTGGTATGTTCTTTATCATATCACACACTTGAGTCAAGCAAGACATATCAGGGCCCTCATCATCTTCCATGGCCAAGGAAATCGAAGTAATCCCACAAGCGGGAAGATTGGTCTCCCAGAAGTTATCATGTATCTGCATGTATTGCACTGTCGTATGGAAGAAGTCCAGATTTTTACACATAGAAGCATCTGTGAGAAGAGAACCGAGGTTCGAGATGGCGGCCACGTCTTCAGGATAGAAAAGATCGTCATTTGAATCTTCAGTGTCAACTATGAGCAGTCAGTATAGTTCTTACTATCTCCTTCTCGTGACTGACAAAGAGTTGCTGCCACCGGCCTGATCTCGTATCTCGGAAGCATAGTAATCAGGGCCTTGCAGAGATGCATTGTCTGACTTACGGCATTGTACAAATACTCGATGAACACATGATTGCCAGTCATCGCGATCTTTATGCAACTCATAAAAGAGTTCGTAATCACGACACCAGGTGCCGTCGTAAGCTATGTCTTTTGTAAAGCCAAGATAACCCTGGTCTCCAAAGACTAGTGTGTGATATAGCCTCTTGCGTTCTATTTGTCGGAAAGCGCTTGAGAGCTGACTCATGGTCCTGTGGACTCCGATTGAACTGTAGTCGAGAACTCGAAGCCATATCTCCAGTGGAAAAGTCTCGGGTAGTGTAGAAGTTGACATCAGATGTGATTGATATGTTTGACTGTAGGAACGACGATGAATGATTTGTGGTTGGAAAGATGGTAACCAGGCAGACGCGGTGGATGTTTAGATGAGGGTTGCCTAGGTGGCTCGTGCGTGGCTACCGAGTAAGGAAGGAATGAGGAAGGAAGGAACAAACCCACTCCTTGATAAATCTATAATTCACATGGAGTCGACCTACGTACAATGAGATCAACAAAAGTTTTGATAGATTCTCTGTTAGTAGAGCCCTCTGTTTGGCCCTTCAAACGGCACTCAATCCGCCGTCAAGATTCAGCACGGTGTTGTTCGCATACTGATTTCCGCACAAAAATACCGCGGCATCTGCAATCTCATCGACAGTGCCAAACCTACCAGCCGGAATCTTTGCCATAGCAGCATCTCTGGCAGTGTAAGGCATGGCTCCTGTCATATCCGTTTCGATGTAGCCCGGACAGATGGCGTTGACTCTGATACCCCGGGTACCCAGTTCCGCTGCTAGGGAACGAGTGAGACCAAGGACGCCTGCTTTTGACGCTGCGTAGGCCACACTTCCAGCACCGCCATGGGTCGCAAGCAACGAAGAAATGTTCAAGATATGCCCAGCACCCTTCTCAGCCTCTGCAGAGTTCTTCAGCATCTTTTTGACAGCAAATCTGGAAGCTTGGATAGTAGCGCTCAGGTTTGTGTTTAGGATGTCGTCTACTTTGGCTTGCGTGGTTCGCAGCAAGAGACTCGAATGCGTTATCCCTGCTGCATTGACCAGAACGTCGAGTCTGCCGTTCTCGGGTCCCCAGCAAGGGTTCTTGTCGAGAGTAGACCAGAAATTCGAGTCGTTGATGTCGCCGGTAAGAACAAAGTGGCTGCGGCCGACTGAGCCACGGGCGGAGGTGCAAAGCTCAAAAGTTTCTTTCAAGGCAGCCTCATCGCGGCCGACAAGAAGACAGCCAGCGCCTTCGCGTGCGAAAGCGACTGCAATTGCACGACCAATACCGCGAGAAGCGCCAGTTATCAAGCAGGTTGATCTGCGGAGGGCGTGTTTTGATGAGGCGAAGAGTTTTAAAGATCGAGTTTGTCTAAGAGTTGGAGTGGTTGGCGCAGTGAAAGTCTTGGAACTTGGATCAAATGTTCGTCTCACTGAAGACATGCTCGGAGTTGATAGACTTGAGGAGAAAAGGCGAGACATGTTTGTGGAAAGTGATGATGAGGAAGGGGCAGGAGGAGAATGCTCTCGGGTTGCGTTTGGAAGAAGCGAGGACTACGAAAACACTTAGCCTGGTATTGGATCTACGTCAAGTCATGACAGCTCACTTTTTGAACAATCGAGTGTTGTTGGTGAAAGAGAGGTCGAATGGGCAAAGGTCGAAGTCAGTGGACAGGGGAGCTCGGATCAGCAAAGGCCTTGGCGCGAGCGAAAGCTTTGCCCACAGCTTCGTTCGATGAGTCCTTCGTCTTTCCTTCATTCACGCGCATCCTCGCAATTCACAATCGACAATGGCAGACACAGAGCAGACTGAAGCGCCCGACTACGTTACACTCGTCAGTAATGATGGCTTCGAGTTTGTAGTCCAAAGAAAGTCGGCCTGTCTCTCTGGCGCCATCAAGAGGATGCTCGACCCAAACAGTGCGTTTCCTCGCTCTGGAGCTCTTCTCTATCCTCTATTCTGTACTGATAATCTTCTGCAGACGGCTTTGCAGAATCCAAGACTCACAAGTGCACGTTTGAGAACATTAACGGCATGGTTTTGGAAAAGGTCTGCGAGTACTTCTACTATAACGAGAAGAACCGCGACTCCACTGGTGTCGCTGACCTCGACATCCCGCCTGAGCTCTGTCTTGAGTTGCTCATGGCGGCCGACTACCTGAATGGTGTGTACTCCTGACCTACTCCTGACTGCCCACTCGACTAACACATCTTCAGTCTGATGAACAAGCCACGCACCTGCACGACTCTCCTCTGTCTTCCTTCCAAGCATCCCAGCCAAGGCGTTTACGGCGTTTGTTGCTCTCTCAACAGATTCATCTTTTACAGTCTTATCACGAATACCATCGCCTTCATCAGCGGCTCAGACAAGTAACACCATGACCATACAACGACTACACTACATCCTTTGGACCACGAGCATATACGCCGCCATCTACACTCCTCCACGATGCGGCGTCTATAGTTGGTCCTACATCGACTTCCGCATTATTCAGTCCCTCTCTTTACTCACATGGATGAAGGGCTTTATTCCAGTCGGAGACATGCAAGAATAATACAAACACAACATCCACCCTTTTTGTCCCTTTCCCAGTGCCCTCCCCTGTGATTTACAATGTTCAGGAACTTCTATTGTCACGCTTGTCTCCCCATTCTCTCTGGGAGTTTTCAGGCCCTCATCACTGTTCCAAGATTGATTTGACACGTTTAAATTGACTTGCAATGTCTTTGTATCCGTGATGTCTGCGAGTCTCATTGCGTGCCTACAATTTTTTCTTCTTCTTCTTTGTCGTCGCTGGGAGACTATATAAAGTCTACTATCTCATACCAAATCTACCATGACTTCTGACCACAATTGCCTTATCTATCATCGCTGTCTATGACCTTTTTTGCTGAAAGAAGTTCTATTCTTGAACATGTTGCATGTACAAGCCATGACCTTCCTTAGTCTATGGCCGTGCAAAAAAAAAAAAAAAGGAAGCCCGTATATATGCAGCTAAAACACACGATCTTCTGCCTAAGCCTCATTTCCCACCAACATTCCTTCGACTGGCATTTCTCTCATCTTTATTTTGCCACCTTTTTTTTCTGCCTGTGCTTTGCAGGAAACACGAGTAAATTCCAAGTTGATCCCCCTTTTTATGCAGTGTCGTCTGAGCAACCTTTTGGGCCTGGTATCAGAGTAATGGGTGTGTGCTGTTCATTCATTTTTAGTGAGGGCATTTTGGAGTCTTGTTTTTTTTTTTTGCGTGGCTGCTTCTATGTTTTCCTTTTACTTGGGTCGTGAATCGGGGAATAGATTTGATTGAAGGGCCATCATCTATCTTACATATCTGTGTTTTTCCAGCTGTGTGTGTTTCGAGATTTCGAAATCTTGATGGGTTGGGTAGGGGGTAGCTCGGGCATGCTTTCGCTGCTGCTGCAATGTTTATCTATTTTACTTTTCTTCGAAGGGGGCATATATCGTGTGTAGCGTAGGGCTTTTGATAACTTTTTTCTGGGTTGTTCATGATTGGCGTTACTCTACTTGACCACGAAAAAGCACAGCACAGCAAAAAAAAGAGACTAGCTTTAGTGCCAAACAGTCTTTGCCTTTTACTGTCGTCTCTAGAAAGCATGGGTCTCCACATGGTAGGTTATGCCTTTTTCCTTCTCGTAACGCGTAAAGGGGAGCATGGAGCACCCCCCTGTTGATCCTTTGACACGCCAGTCATGCCTCGGAGTAAACAGTCAGCAGGCCTTTGCGTTCATGCAAGCAGAGCAAGTGATCAACGTGCTGTATCCGTGGCTACTAGTCAGAAGACTCGATTCAGCCTCACAAAGGCCGAAATAGATTTGTCAGGGAAAAGCCGAGAAAACGCAAAAGAGGTTGGTGCGCGAGATACCGTATGCCCGAAGACCTGGTTTGGGTGTCTGCAACCAAAGTCGATTTCTTGGTATCTTGGGGGAAAAAAACAACGATATAGATTAATTGCAAATCGTCATGGTAGATCTGGGAGTTGGGAAAGGTATGCGTTGATGTGGAAGAAACAAACAGTAGAATCGACGTTGTAGTATGATTTGTCTGTTCGAGTTTGGTAGATGCTAGATGCTGAACAGAAAGAAAGGGAGAGGTGGGCAAGGGGGGAAGGGAAAGTTCTAATTTCTGTACTTCATGATCTTGTGACGCTAATACATCATCGCTGGAGTAGAACACAAAACCTGGTATATAGACAGTGGCATGAAAGTAGACCAAGCAAAAGAAAAAAAAAGCAGATAGAGCACAGAAAACATAGGGATAAAAAGAGTGAAGGATGAAACCCAAAACCACAACCAAAGGAAAAGCCATCATCAGCCCAGCCCTCCATCCATCTTCCAGACAAATAAAAAATGCTAGGCATGTAATATTATACAATGTAAGGAAAAAACCAGATAGGAAAGACAGCACCATCAACAAACCATCAACCATGCTCATTGGCATGACGGTCATAGCCCGAGCAACTTTGTCAGAGTTGCCTTCTTGAACCCGCTCTTTCTTTTTTCCTTTTCCTTCTCCTTCTCCTTCTCCTTGTCTTTCTTCTTGGCTTCTGCTGAAGAAACGATTTGCCCAGCTTCACTTTCTACAGCCCCAGCAGCGACGAGTGCGGCCGTTTCTTCCTTCCAAAAGTCATCCCATCTTCCTGGCGCAGCAGGTTTCAGCTCCGCACGACTGAGCAAACTACGATGTCTACTAATATCTGGCTTCTTCGATCTCAACGCAACGCTCAAGGAAGATTGGGAGCGAGGAAGACCGGCGGATGAGATGGAGGTGACGGAAGAACCTGCTGGCGGCGCCCCAACGCTAAAGTCAAAGGACTTGCGAAGACGGTTGCGGTGACCAGAAGGAGGACGGCAGGAAGGTGCATTAATGACAGGCGCTATTGCTCTAACAACAACATCTTCCTCATTTTCCTCTGGGATTCGAATCTTGATGAAGGAAGCTCGTTGCAGCGAAATGGGTTGCTTGGCTAGGGACATCATTTTCGGTATCGTGGTGTCCACGTAGGAGACGCGTAGGAAAGAGATCAAAGCTCTAATGTCCGAGGCTGTGGACATGCCACCGAGAGACACGCGAACGACGCCTGTGGCTTTGCCGTCGACAATCTCCATAGGGTTGCTGCAGCGGTGACCAGATGCAAAAGCTGCTTTCATGTCTGCTGGTGTCCAGTTGAGGTAAGTGGCCATGCCACCAGGGTTGCACAAAGAGCCGCTACGAATGTATATGTCGTGGCCATTGGCCAACTTCTCGACTTCTGTGTATGGTATGAGTGAACCATCGGATTTCAGCACGTTGAACGCGATAGTGGCGCCTTGAGTTTTGCTGTCGCCGTATACGGTGAAAGGTTCTTTGTAGATGCGAATCACAGATTTGCCGTTTCTGTGTCGGAGTTTGCAGAGGTTGTCGTGGAGTTGCTTTGATAGTTGTGCTGTGTGGCGCGAGATGAACTTCATAGGCTCATATCCGTAGAGACGTTTGTGAACGTTGATGGCGTGGTCCAAAGCAAAGATCGAATGAAAAGGGAGAGTGCCATCCTCAAGCGCATCATGGATGGTAGCAGTCTTTTTCGCATGCCAGGTATCGTTGATGGTCACGACCATATCGACCGTACCACCTCCAAAATACTTGCGATTAGTAAGCACGTGAGCCGATGATTTCTGCACAAGTAAGGCTCCAATGTTTGGGAAGCCAAAAATCTTGTAAAAGCTGAGAGCCACGAAGTCAGGACTTTCACGGGTATTGCTCAAGTCCAGTTGAGCCGTGCTGGCAAGTGCAGCCGCATCAAGGAGGGTATATGTGTTTGCTCGTAGGACTTTATTTCTGATCATACCGGGCCATGTAAGAGGAAGACGACGACCAGTCATGTTTGATTGGCCGGGATAAGCGAAGAGACCTAACTGGCGAGGAAGAGGACCACCAGTACCTCCGCACTCGATCCACTTCTCTACCTCGTCATCGCTTCCGAAGCATCGGCTTGTGGTTGTGAGCTCGCGGATACCAACGAGACTAGTGTGAGCGTCACGATGGTATCCATACCATAGTTGCTTATGTGTGGCGGCGGAATGATCCTTGAGACAGTCGATAGTGAGCTTGATGGCGGCAGTAGCGTTGGCGACAAAGACTAAGTCCCACTCCTCAGGATCAGCTTTGAAGAAGCGAAGGGCCTTTTCGCGAATGGCGTCTATCCGGTGACCAGCGACAGCCGATGGTGTAGAGTCCGAGTGCGGGTTGCCATATAGATTTGATATTAAGTCGTTTGAGAAGTCTTCAACCATTGACTTGGCATAAAGCTAGGATTGGTCAGATACTCTGTACGTAGGAGCGATCTTGTTGGTGGGGTAAGCTTACTGTTGATCCTCCATGATCAAGATAAATTTTGCCGGCGAGTTGAGGGTACTCTCGTGCTCTGAAGCTCTCAACCTCTTCGTTTTCATAGTGCTCTCCAGAACATGATGGAGCAGGTGTCGTGCAATCGGTTTCATAATCGTAGTCTTCGTGACCGCTGAAGGACGGCATGTCGTCGTCTGATACTGAGGGTGTCCTCGACATGGTGTTTATGTGTTCCAGTGATGGGTCTTGCCCGTTGTGTAAGGCTCAAAATAAGATCGCCCGGCAATCTGAATTTTGAAACGGTTCCCTATTTCCCGGAAGAAGGGGGAAGGTAATGAGATGTGAAATAGTACCCGGCTGGCGGTGTGATGGGTACTTGGAGATTGGAGACAAGAGGACTAGACTTTTTGAAAAAGGAGCAACGGGGCCATACCAAACAGAAAAAGATGAAAGAGAAGGAAGAGGCAAAAGGTACAAGAGCAAGGGACGGACGTGACGTATATAGGTATGCTTCTGCAGAGCAGGGGAGAATGATTGCTCTCGGGTAGTGGGTGCAGATGGCATAGCGGCCGATCTGCAGCAGAATGATACATTTGTTAGGCCAAAACACATGGCCTCAGTAGCCACTCTACGCAGGTAGCCAGAACCTGAAGGCTGTCAAAGCGGTAGAAACCCGTCCACCTGTCAACGGTCAACTCACAGGCCAAGTTCAAACTAGAGATCATGAATGTTTGACGAGTCAACGGCTCGCGTAGTTATTTTCGAAGGAGGATGCATCGATCGCCATTCAATCCTGGAGGCGAAACTGGATATCTCGAACAACACGGCGCTCTGTCCACTGCCGGGGATGCACGTCAACTCCCTCTCGATGAGCCCTCCTTTCGAGAATGTAGGCGTATCCTGGATGGCGGTAATGCGACAAGCTGTCCAAAGTGGAGCTTGTTAGGCAGTTGCGAGACGGATGATCTGCTGAACGCGCAGCAGGAAACCGCAATCCGGGTTCATGTTTCCAGCCCATGGCAGCACAGACACCGGGCCTGCAGGAGGAAGAGGAAAAACTTCTCATACGCAAGCATCCCTGGCGCCATCACGACTCAGGAAGGCCGTGATAGATTGGATGTCACAAAGTTTTGGGCTATCCCACAAGCGTTGTGACGAGCGGGAGAGGAACGACGCGGGCGGCCCGCGGACAGCAGACGGTATGAAGCCTAAAAATCCTCCGCCGACCTCACGTCAGGTCGTGTCTTTGCCCACTCAATATCCACTGTCGAGCCGTGCAAAGCAACGTGTGGACGAGAGGTCAGCAGCAGCTATCCGACTATGTCAGGTGCTCACTGTGTAACTCGTAAGAATCAGTCTCCACGTAGTCATCGTGTCTCGGCGCTCCGTTGCGGGGGAGGCAGGACGACAATGATGAGAGGCTGGCGAGGACTTCATTGTTTCACAACAGCGTTACGACGGTACCCGTTTTTGCTCGCTTGAAGGAAGCCGGAAGGTGTCACGACTTTCCGAGATGTGAGCACCTCATCGCATCAACCGATCGACTCTCATACCAAGACTCATCTCCAGTGGTGCTGTCCGCGGCCGTGACATTGAGCTCATCCTGTCAGATCTCAATCGTGCTCGTACCGCCATGCCGGCGCATCTTGATACAGACGCCCGAACGCCCTTCTTCGAACCATCCAGCAGCACTCAGGTCGCCATGGCTGAAGCCACCGAACGACTCCGAGACGACTACCTGGGTCCCCGCAAGTACCGACCATCTCGTATCAATATCCTGGACACTCGCTCGCAGGTTAGGGTTTGAGAGAGTGGCCTCTAGGCGACAGAAGGATCGAGGGCTGAGCGCGCACGTCGCTGGCAAAAAGGATGGCCGCAGTCTGTGCGAAAGCGCTGGACCAGTCACCTTGGGCCAGCAGCATTTTGCAAAATGCAGCCTTCCGATCAGGGACAGAAGCCGTCACTTTGTTAGACGAGAAATAACGGCGTCTAGTGATAAAGAGGTGGAGATATCAGGATTGACAAAGGAGAAGGCACGAGCAACCATCCGCGAGGGAGGTGCAACCGTGACAGCCAGCTCAAGAGTGCCAGAGTGGGCCGCTCACTCGTGGCCAGCGATGGCATCCCTCGTGCGCCGATACCATCCGTTTTCTCGTTCGGAAACGCTCAGACGATGACGACCTATCGCATTGAGATTTGTCGTGTTTCAAGTTGGTTCTGTCAAGGTCAAGAGAGACAGCTGTGATCCTCAGCGGGATCGGATCGCTGACAGGTTGTTGAAGATCCGACACGTCCCCAGCTCCTGCTACCTGCAGACCCGGCCAATTTCAATTGACCACAGACCAGATTGTCAAGATTTTCCGCTATCAACAGCCCTATACCGAATTCCAAATGGTTGGTTAGATTGCTCTCGATGGAGATTTATTAAGTTGCGATGCTTTCGCCATCTCAAAAGCACGTCACTACGGCCCGCGCGTGTTGGCCGTCGCGTAGCACGGGGAAGCTAAGTCTAGCTGCATTAGCCTCCTGTCTACAGCCTGCAGGGGCAGCTGCAACGTCCTGTTCTCCTCAAGCCAGAAGATATCTGATACATCCGACTTCATGCACAATGGTCAATCGCGTGGTGACCGGGCTTTTGGGATGCATCTGAAATTGCCTTCAGCCGCCCAGGATCGACTATCAAGAGGTAGGCTAGAAGTCAGCGCCAGCATGTGATTCGACCGTCGCCCTCCCATGGCCTCTGAGTCGACGACTCTCGCTTGCATGCTGTTTGCCTCTCCATTTCCTTGTGCAGTCATAGCGGCCGTCTGTGTTTGCTCGTCTTCCTGCAGCCAGCCTTCACGTACTCAACAAGCGAAGGAGGAAGCCAGCCCTTGCTAAGACTGCCCTATTGCCCTGCCATTTGTAAACTGCCAGGCCCTGTGTCTTCTGCATCTCTCTTTTGTGTCTGAGACTCCTCCCACTCGTTCTTTTCCAACTACCGTGGTTGCTTTTCCATATCGTCGCTATCAAGAGAAAATCGAATCGCACGTTCGTGTTGTCGCTCAGAGACTACCATCTTTTAGCCTTACGACACTTTTCTGTTTGTTCGTCGAGCTCATTACTTGGCTGCACCCACAGACGCTCCTCCGGTTTCTGATAACCGCTTCACATCCCCCTTCCTCTATACGCGACTTTCATGTTCGCGTCGAGGTCCACTACCATGTCGGACGTTGAGAAGATGATGGGTGATTACTCCCAGCTTACCAACCATAACATCCGCAGCTTTCTCTGGAGAGGAGTCTCTGTCTCTGTCAGAGACCGTCAGACTCTTGAAGATAAGCCTATCCTCAACAACGTCAGTGGCATCGTCTACGCCGGAGAGTTGATGGCCGTTATGGGTCCTTCGTATGTTTTGTCTTATCTTTCCGTCTGTTCTCATCGCTAACCAGCTCGCAGCGGTTCTGGAAAATCAACTCTTCTCAACGTGCTTGCCAACCGTGTGCCTGCCAAAGGTGCTCATGCTCAGTCAGATGTCTTCCTCAACGGCCGCCCTGCCGAGGCTGAGACGATGCGCAAGATCAGCTGCTATGTCGAACAGGAAGACGCTCTTGTCGGCTCACTAACAGTGAGAGAGACCCTGCTGTTTGCTGCTCGTCTCTCCCTCCCCAAGAGCATCAGCGCCAACGAGCGCATCGCCCGCGTCGAGGCACTCATCAATTCTTTCGGTCTCAACGGCCAAGCTAACACTTTGGTCGGTACACCTATAAGAAAGGGTATCTCTGGTGGTCAGAAGCGCCGTGTCAGTGTTGCCAACCAGCTCATCACCAGCCCCAAGATCCTCTTCCTCGACGAGCCTACTTCTGGTCTGGACTCGGCGGCTGCCTTCGAGGTCATCGCGTTCGTCAAGGATGTGGCCAAGAAGCATAACGTAAGTTTTGAGTTCTACCTCACACTCAGCTGTATAGACACTAACACAAGTACAGTTGATGGTCATCTCGAGCATCCATCAGCCTTCCACGTCGACGTTTGCAATGTTCGACAAGCTCCTCCTCCTCTCGCATGGCAACACAGCATACAGCGGACCAGTTAAGGACGTCCAATCTTTCTTCGACTCATGCGGCTTCCCCATTCCTCTCTACATGAACCCTGCCGAATTCATCATCGACTTTGTCAACACCGACTTTGCTCATAACAGGAGTGAAGTCATGAGTCAGTTCGAGATGGTCACCGGCACCTGGCAGCGCTCCGGTCTTCACGCCGAAAAGTTGAACACCATCGCCCGCGAAATCTCACACGGCGACCCCTCGCCTCAGGAAACCAACGACAACGAGCAGATTGGTGCTCACTGGTTCGCCATCGTGATTGCGCTTATCCATCGCAACTTCATCAAGTCGTACCGTGATATCATCGCCTACGGCATTCGAATTGCCATGTACATGGGTCTGGCTGTCATGATGGGCACTGTTTGGCTACGTCTGGATGCCTCGCAAGACAACCTGCAAGCCTTCACCAATGCCATCTTCTTTGGTGGTGCCTTCATGTCCTTCATGGCCGTCGCATACATTCCCGCTTACCTCGAAGACCGTGCCATGTTCATGAAGGAACGTGCCAACGGTCTCTACGGACCCACGTCTTTCCTCGTTAGCAACTTCCTGACTGGTCTCCCGTACCTCTTCATCATCACTCTGCTCTTCAGTGTTGTCGTCTACTGGCTCAGCAACTTCCGCGGCACGGCCGCCGGCTTCTGGACTTGGGTCATGTGGCTCTTCCTTGATCTCATCGCCGCCGAATCCCTCGTCGTTTTTATCACCAGCGTCGTTCCGATCTTCGTCGTTGCCCTTGCCGCTACTGCCTTTGCCAATGGCCTTTGGATGTGCACTATGGGTTTCATGGTCCGCCCTGCCGACCTCAACCCTTTCTGGCGCTACGTCTTCCATTACATTGATTACCAGAGCTATGTGTTTGAGGGCATGATGGTCAACGAGTTTGCCCACAGAAACTACACCTGCCCTGTTGATAACAAGGGTAACTTTGCTTGTGCTTACGAGTCTCCTCTCAATGCTCAGGGATTAATTCCCGGCACTGCTTTGCTGGATACCTATGGCTACAAGACTGGCAAGACTGGCGAGTACATTGGTATCTTGTTGGCCATCATCTTGGTCTACAGACTTCTTGGCTGGTTTGTGCTGTATGTTCGCCGCACTTGAGAGGTTTCCCCTTCACCTCAGAGACAACAAGAGCAATCCTTGTACTGTTCTTTGTTCTATAACGACTCTCTTTTTTCTGTAATTTCCTTCTTCCTGTCGCATTGGCGTATTCGGGGCAGGTGTTTCTTTTTGGCGCATTCGATCCCTACTACCCCTTTTGCTTTGAGTTTTATACGCTTTGCTTTTCATTGGGAGTATGACTTTTCTTTTCCTTACACTTTCGGTTCCAAACAAGAAAAGCAGGACTTTGACACTCTTGATGAGTTTTCCTTCCAGAGGTTTCGGTTTTTTTGTTTGTTTGTTTTTCTTTTTCACAAAAGACCTAATGATGGATGCATAACACCCCCCGACACAAAAACAGAGAAACCTACAGATTGAGATGGCCGACTGTTTCTACATACATACATAAAAAAAAAGATTAAACAACTCTCACTGTCTAATGCCTTGTTATCGTTTTATGTTGTGTTTGTGGATGCGTGATGAAAATGTCTTTGCATATAATCTCGATCTCTTTTTCTTCTCAGCTCACCTTTTCGCTTCCTTACTCCTTCTCTTCTGCTGCTTACCTCTGCATAATCAAGTCGTACCACAAGCGACGACTCAAACTTTTTGCGACTTGCTTCTGACAAAATTACGCCCGACGCCAAAAAAAAAAAAAAAAAAGAGTGCAGAAACCTTTTGCAAGGATTCTCCACTTTCTCAACCAACTGGATACCTTTTTTGTTTGTTCCCCTTGCTTTGAGGAGGATGCAGTGCTGGTCTCGCGTTTTTCTAAATATTTTGTAACGTGTGACAGATGCAGCCATCCTTGAATGCATAAACGCCCGACTTTAGGGACAGCAGCAGAAGAAATGCAGGTGTTACGAAAGCAAAAAAGAGCTTTCGTGGGGCGCATTGCATGAGTGCATTGCAGTCGCTAAGTACTTGTCGGTATTTTTTTGTGATGGTGATTTTTCTTTGCAAAGCAAGGGGAAAGGTGATTTGATGGTTTGATGGTGTCCTTTGTTGATATATCGAGTTTTAGCGCAGTTGTTTTTCTGCATCTCTCGTCTCTTGCTTTTTCGTTGCCGTGCGGGATGCAGAGGGGTAAAGCGTATAGAGAAGCTGCATTTACCCTCTTTTCTAATCCAACCAAGGTCTGTCGCGACCTGTTTTTTTCTTCGCTGTTCTTGTGTTTTGCAGTGTTGCTGTCGATAGCCTTGCTTTGTGTTCACTGCCCTCCCCCTTGACACCATAACAACTGTACAGATGTGTACCCAGCAGAATTTGTAAACTCCAACGACGACTTTGTGTATCAGTAATTTGCAAGCCACATCCATGGAACCTTTGCATCTTGCTTGTTGGCAGTCCGAGATTGCTGAGAGGCTTTCCTGGGGGTAACCACCCGTCAATATTCATTTCTTCCCAGAAAATGCAGTCAGCAAAGACCGAATCCTGCGCATATATGTTGCACAACACGATACTGTGAAGAAAATGTTCCCTGCAGAGCCATGTATCGTTTCCTTATTGATATTCCATATACATACCATAGACGCTTTACCTTATGATAGCTTGCCCTGACAGAAGATTGCGATGTAGTAGAAGTATTGGTACAGTTCGGAGGCTGCATTTTTCGCAATATCGTGGAAGCGAACAGAAAAAAAGAAAAGACAAAAAAAAAAGATTATGGGTGTTGGTGGCACCCTGGCTACGATAATACACCTCACGACAAGGCAGTCAAATGCTGTGACGATGGCTTCTCGGGATTTTATGTCATTGGAAGCAATTCTCAGTGCATGCCATGAGGATATAATGTCCAAACAAGTACATGGTTGTCATCTCGCGGTGCTCGAGGTGAAAAACCACAGATGAACATATCGATCGTCAATATTCTTAGATTCTCGTTGCTAAGCTGTTCTGTCACCCTTCTCATACTCATGCACGGATGCAAGCTCAAAAACTCCGGGATTCCTCAAAGACAACCCAATGCTTGTGTACGAATGATATGAATCAACACTCGAACAAGTCTTCAGACACCATAGCCGTAGCCACCAAGATCGCGCTCCTTTCGCTTCAGCTGCAGCTATACACGAGTCAGTGATGTTCCAGTATGATAGAGTAGCAGAAGGAAGGGATAAAAATGCTCGTGTACATGATGCAAGAGAAGTTGTGACACTCACAAACCCAGCCCTGCTTGATCGTCTTTGTCTTATCCAGAGTATACCCGGAATGAACAACAGAGCAGGCCTAATACACATCGGCAAAAAGTCTCTTGTCACGGCTTCACGCCATAACGCAAAACATCATCTTCCATGCCTTTCTCTCTCAACAACATCGAAAGGGGTTCATGCAACCGCACAGATTCAGATTTATACCTTTGCTTGAATACCGCTGGCTTTCTGATATGCCTTCTCTTCTTCGGCCTTCTGTCTTGACTCGACGCGTTGTAGGTTTGCCTGCTCTGATCTGCTGAGAGGATTCTCGTTTCCCGTACGCCTTGCACGGCTCTGTTGTGTCTCGACGAGTACGGGTCTACCGCTCTTAGGATTGTGACCAAAGGTGTACGAACGATACTCCGTATTGGCCCAGCCAGTACCTGAAATTCTGTGAGAATGTGGGTGATGATGTATTCTGTGTTCACGATGTGATGGAGAGGGGGGCTTTTGCTTATCATGATCATGATGGTGATGATGGTGATGCTGGTGACGTGACGAGGAAGAGTCAGGTCCACTCTCGGATTTAGATCGAACACGTTCCAGGTTGACAATGACAGGAGGAGGGGGAGCGTCAGACCGCCGGCGATGACGGTGACGATGAGGGAGAGTATTACCCTTGTTCTTATCCATCCAATCCTCGGTGAAGTAATGCAGAAAGCCACCATGAGTGACGACAACAATCTCCTTCTCTGGGCGGTTATATAACCATTCTCTGGCTATCCTTGCACGATCATCAACAGCTGAAGCAGTTGCAGACCATTTGCCGAGTTTGGTGTTCCAAGCTTTGGCCGGAGGAGTGTACATGTAGCTCAGGTCGACGGGTTGACCTTTGAACTCTGACTCGAGATCTTGAACATTACTCCCAGTATCGCAAGGCAGGTCCGATGTCTCTTGGAGTTCTGGGAGGGCGAAAACCTTGAGACGTTTGTCCTTGATGACCGGAGCGAACGAGTGAAGAGCAGTATATACAGTGCGTTTCATTGGAGAAGCCACAACAGCATCGACCCTGTCCATGAAGGGAAACTTTGCTGCAAGAGCTTTGCATTGTTCCTCGCCGAGTTTTGTAAGCATGGGGTCATGCATGGCATGGTTCATAACGCTGAGATTGTGGTAGCCTTGAGCATGACGCACGCAATGGATCGTGACAGGAGCCATGTTGATGGTTGGATTGTCGATGTGTCGTGACAGCTGTTTAGGTATAGAAGAATACAGGTATTGAGGAATAGAGGTAGGACTGAGTTTAGGAGCAGTCAATGGATGGTCGCAAAAGGAAAGGCGTCAGATGGTAAAAGCAACCACAAAGAAAACAAAGCTCTCTCTCGAGTGTGATAGCCATGGGCTTTGTCTGACGGAAAGAGCGACTCGACAGTCAAATAGGAATGACACGCTTAACTTGTCACTGGTTAAGAAATGCTTTGTGGATACAGGAACGAAAACGTCACAGGACCCTTCATTCTTGCCGATCAGCATTGGCACGACGACTCGTTCTGCTGACCGCATCTTTGAACAATTTTATACCATCGCAATCAGCACATTATCGCACTGTTCTTGCTCGCAATGCCATGGAGATTTCCTTGAGTATCGAACAAACAAAACAGTCTGTCTACCAGACCTCAGACAACCCGATTAGTGTTTCGTGTCTACCGCTGTGATCTTTCCCGGGAAAGCTTGGTATGCAAAGGAGCATCGGCTCTTTATCATCCGGATGCCTCCATAAACTGCGTCCCATAATGCATAGTTCATTCACCACATGGTCCCGTCCTCCTTGACTCCAGTATCCCAACGCCATCGCTAAATCAACCAAAGCCATCTCTAATTCTAGTGGTTCTTCTGTCTTGCCAGCCATAAGCCCACGGCTTCACGAGCAAGATCTGTTCCCCATGCACCATCCTTACCACCTCTGCGGAACTCTTCACCAGCATAACCTTCATCACCACCACCTCTGCCAGCCTCGGCAAGGATGATTTCGAGATCGCGTTGTTGACTCGAGGTCCAACGCTTGACAAATGTGGCTGGGTCACGGGAGAGCGAAAGCAAGAACTTGCGCTTGGAATTGAGATGGCGAGCCTTTTCGAGCAGGAGAGCCGTGTCGTCATTGACCTGGGTGATCTTCTTAAGATTGGCCATGTGTCTTGGTGATGAGATGATGGCCTGCATCAGGCGCTTTGTGGTGCTGGGGACCTTGACCCGAATGTCCCAGATCATGTATTTTGACGGCTGAATAGATTCGTCTTCAGGAGCGATGTAGTCCTTGTCGATACGGATGGTGTAGGGAAGCTTGATGGGGTCGAGAGGCGAGAGGTGCTCTAGGATAAGCTCAGGGAGGTTAGGGAAGAAAAGGGTTTCGTGACGGAAGAGCTGCCTTAGGGTCTCGTCGCAAGTGACGCGACGCTCGTCTTCGGGGTCAGTCAGCTTGAACAAGCGAGCGTAATCCCAGATCCCCTGGACAACGTCGGCGCGTGTGGCTGTGTCCATGTCGAGGATCCAGGCGAGCGGTGGGCTCAGCTTGAAACGTTCGGGCTGCTCGTCGAGGTAGAGATTGATCGTGACTTGAAGCTCTTCATCGCCCTTGCGACCAAAAGCGATACAGTCGACGTCGGGCTCGCCGTCCTTCTTCAGCCACTCAATCTTGTTAAAGTCGTTTGATTGCAAAGCAGCGGGGCGGTTGAAGTCTACAGTAACGCGTTTGAAGAACTGCGACATCTTGATAGGAGCCATGGGTGGTAGGGTCGACTTGAGCTCTGAATCTTCGAGGATGTCGTCTGAGCCCTCGAGCAGCTTGCCTTCGATCTTGACGCGATAGCGGGCTTGGTTGTTGTCGGCGAAGTCGAAAGTACCGTCCTCGTTGAAGCCAGCATTGCCATCGTTGGCCATTTGCCAGGGCTGTCCCTCGGCCGTATTGCTGACGAACAAGCGTAGTACACCTTCAGATGGCATCTGGCCGGATGTACCCTCCAGAATATCCAAGCGCTTCTTTGTCATGATGGCATCCAATCTCTTCTCCTGGTCGCGTAGCTTGCGGTATAAGATGGCGGCATCGGTAATGGTGGCTTCGGCGAGGTCATCGTCAATGTCGAGGTCGGTGGGTTTGCGAGCCTGTCTGCGGGCAGCTTCGCGGCGACGGAGCTCTTCTTGTTGTTGCTGTGCTTGGGCGGCCTGTGAGACTGCTGGCGCCTGTGCCTGGTGGCCTGCTGCATACATGGGACCTGGGAGCAGTTAGTTGACTGTGTCACTGCGACACGTCTTCTTCTTCGACTCACCAGGCCCAGTAGGACGGCGCATCTGGCCTGGAGCTGCAAATCCTCGTGATGATGGCTGCATGTTGTGTATGTGTGAATGCGACAAATGTTGGTACGCGCAATTGATGGTCTATCCACGACGCGACTCGGATGCTTCCTGCCACTCCAAAGACCCCAAACGCCGATCCTATTTTGCCGAGCTTTTCCCACGTCTGGGGAAGGCACTCATCGCTGATGTCCACGATGAAGCCTTCCACTTTCCAACTCGCTCCAGAGCAGAACCAGCAACATGTCTGGTCCATCTTTAGCAGCCACAGGCATCAATATCAAGCCTGAGTTGGAAGAGGCTCAATCTACAACTATCTCCGCTTCCGCCAGTCTCCAGCCTTCTGGTCGTGTCCACGATATCCTCAATGTATCCCTACCATGCACTGACCCAACTTCTCTCTGGGACGTCAACCTTTCTTTTTCTGGCACCATCCAAAAGGTCACTCCTCATAGTCCAGATCTGTTGGAAGCCTTGAAGGACGACACCTCTTCACCATACATAAATGGTCACGGAGCTTTGCTTGCTCCTGCCTTGTGTCATCCTCACATTCATATCGACAAAGCCTATCTGCTTTCTCACCCCAAACATGCTCATCTACAGATTGAAGAGGGTTCTTTCGACGAAGCCATGGACCTGACCTCCAAAGCAAAATCGAGCTTCGAACATGATGACCTGATCGAACGTGGCTTGCGAGTCATTGATGAGAGTGTCCAATCCGGGGTAACTTCTATGAGAGCCTTCGTCGAAGTTGACCCCATCGTTGGCCTTAAGTGTATTGAAGCAGGAAAATCTCTCAAAGACAAGGCCGAACGTCGATGCCACATTCAACTGTGTGTATTTGCTCAGCTGCCTCTGTTCTCGGGAGACGATGGAGGTGATGAGATAAGACGTCTTGTTGAAGAAGCTGTTGAGTCGTCATATGCTGCTGATGTGCTGGGAAGTACACCATATGTTGAAGACGATCGCGAGAAGATGAAAAAGAACGTTGAATGGACCATTGACCTTGCTCTTGAGAAGAATCTCCACCTGGACTTCCATCTCGATTATAATCTGGACCCTGACACCGAGCCGCTAGTTTGGTATGTGATCGATACACTCAAGGCCAAGGATTGGACTGGCCGTACCAAGAAAACAATCGTCCTAGGACACTGTACTCGTTTGTCCTTATTCAAAGACGACGAATGGAAACGGTTAAGGAAAGAGATTGCCGATCTCCCTATCAGCTTCGTTGGACTGCCAACCTCTGATCTGTTCATGATGAGAACAGAGACCGGTGCTCGGGGAACTTTGCCTGTACCCCGTCTGATCAAAGAACATGGCTTCAATGCTGCCATATCTATTAACAACATTGGAAATGCCTTCACACCACAAGGAAACTGTGATCCACTATCAATAGCCAATTCAGGTGTAGGTGTCTACCAAGCCGGCACAAAGAGAGATGCAGAGATTCTCTATGAGTGTATCTCTACAAGGGCCAGGAATGCTATCGGCTTGTCTGACGGAGCCGACTCAAATTCTTCAAATACGCTTTCGCTAGATCCCAAGCAATCCGCAGACATGCTTCTTTTTAGCAAGCACGATCCGGATTGGAGAACCAGACGTACCATTCCAGAAGCCGTATACCTTTACGATCGGTCTGGCAGAAGAACAGTCATCAAAGGCGGATTGTTAGTCGAGTAAAAGTCATTGTCCTGGTCTGCGACTTGGGCAAAATACAACATCGGTCTACATCATCCAGTAGTCGTTCCATGACATACGCTATGTCAAGGATTGGACTGATCTGAATAGTGTGCCTATGCACAAGGACCTGCTCCATCGACGATATCACACTGCTTCCACTGCTACTCTGATCGATGCAGTCAACGAGACAGTCCAGCTTGCATATATCAAGGTGGGATCTCGCTGAATACCTCGAATGCGAAGTCTTCTAGTTATCAGCAGCACTCCAGAGGCTCCCATGGCGATGAGCATCGTTCCTCATACGGTCCGTGGCGGAAGCTCAAGGTTGGGCGAATCACCTTACTGTCGTCGAGGCGATGCGAGCGATGCCTAGACGTGCGAGCAGGGGCCTTGAAGAACTTCACACCCTGTTAATTCGTGAGCTCTCAAGCCAGACTCCTCATCCGCCTTCACGCACTATCATCAGTTTGACAGCAATAAAGCAACATGACACAGCCACACAACCAGCAGACACCCACTGCTGGTACGGACAGACTGCTCCTAGGTGAGCTCAAAGTGTGTTGAGCTGATATACTCAACAAGTTTGTTGGAGTAAGACTTACACATCACAGGACATTCTGGAGTCCCGTAACGAGGCCGATTTCTACTGGTTGCTAAGGGTACTGGACGCCTACTACTGTTTGCGTATCAGTAGTTCGGCCCTCTGGGTCTGGGTCTGTAAAACACTCTACGGCATTGGCGACTATCATCTGCTTGAAAGATGTAAGATCTTCCTACGCGACGGAGAGGATCTTGAGCAGCTTGACAGTCTTTCGGTCTCGGTCACAGAGTTCGCCTATCAGCCGGAAAGACTCAGGCAATTGGCCATTGACTTGGGTCTTCCACTCATGCCGCATGATTGGGAAGTTTTCGACACGCAGCATAGACTCGGACGTATCAGGTGCCAGGAGATGTATCACAGACAAGCAAGAGCCGTTAATCCTCTTCCTGTCACTGAGCAGCCCACAAGCGCCAAATCTTTGGCGGCTATGAACCAGCCTGCGCGCACTGACAAGTCGACACTGAACCCTGGACAGACTCAAGTCGCAAACCAGCCTGCGTACAACGACAACACGACGCTGTCACAACATCTCGCTCAGCTGACCAACGATCTGAAGTCGAATCTTCGACGGCCTCAAGCCAGCCTGCGCAGACCAACGACCTCAGCGTAACACAACAACTCACTGAGTCCCCCAGACCTCGCGTTGAACAGCTCGAGACTTCAACCCAGATCACACACAACAGAAACGCAAAATCCGCAAAGCAGCCTTCTGAGCCGCTGGATCCTCAGCTCAACCTGACAAGCTTGGGACCCACGGATCAACAAGTTCCAAAGCCCGCCGTCGTATCTCCCACTGCCGCCATGCCTCCCATCACACCTGCTACCACGCCTGCCACCTCGCGTACCACCAAGCCCGCCGCGACCCGCAAGTCTTCCAGAACTTCCAAGTTTTCCGGGCCCATCATGCACGCAGCATCCCATCCAGATGTCGCTCCCTACAAGCCCGGCGCCTCGATCAAGCCCCCTACTCCAACCAAATCCATTGCTCCTGTCAAGCGTGTGCCCGCCTTGAAGTCCACTGCCCCCGTCAAGTCCTCGGCTTCCATCGCCGCTGCCTCTCCCGGTGCCCGCAAGAGACCTGTCTGGAAGTCTCCTTGGAAGAAGACCCCGATGCAGCTTGCTCCCCTCACTCCCAACTTCCCCGTCTCAGATGTAAGTAATCTCATTCACACAAGATCGTCAACCTTCACGCACTAACATCCAATTCCAGGTCCGTAACGAAGGCAAGGGCAAGCAGTCCATGGGACCCCCACCTCTTCCCGAGCATGTCGCCTTCGCCTTGGCTCACGAGGGCGCCTACGTCGAGCCCCTTTACAAGCCCGTCGAGTCTCCCGACAAGTACATTGAACCCCTGAGCCCAGTCCTTGCCCCCACGATTGATGGACTGCCCGAGGTGGAGCAGGCTGAACTCGTCTACCAGCAGTTGCTTGCCGTTGGCGAGCGCCAGAAGGCTGTTACTGGCAAGTACAGAAGCGTTGCCGATGACTTGAAGGCTCACGCTCAGGCCCAGGCTGAAGCTCAGAAGAAGGGTGAGGATGTTGACATGGGCGGTCAGTAGACTACTCTTGCTTCACTGGAAGGGTTGGTCACGTCATTGAGGACTACATTGGTGGCCACTTGTACAACAGGAAAGTACACACCAAAGGCAAAGAATCCCCAAAGAAGAATTGAATGTTCAGTAGTATACAAAGCACAAAGAAATCACAAACTCAAATCCTGATCATACTCCTGTCCCTCATCGTCACCTCCTTCCTTCCGCTCTCCAAGCTCTGAGTACACTCCACCACGCCTTCCCTCTCACGCCTTCCTTGCTCACTACTCCTTACCATCACAATCAAGCAATACAGTGAATATAAAGGTGCGCCCGAAAGGTGTCTGTGAGCACAAAAACCAAAATCATATCGACGAAAACACGTCGAAAGCTGATGAAAGAGGTCGAGTGAAAGCAACATCCGCTACAGCAACTCACACTCTAATCCCTGACCAGCATTCCCCCCCAAAAAAAAAGAAAAAGAAAAAAGAGGAAGAAAAGAAACATGTAGATACATTCAAACGACAAAGAAAAAAAAAAGAATCGCAATGAAAGTACAGTAGGGTACTACTCGCATGCAACAATGCTGTCTCGGAGAGAAAAACGACAAAAGGGCGATAAACAACTACTCTCTCCTTATACATACTTGCTCTCCGTTCTTCCAATTCAAACCCTCTGCAATGGCTCAAAA